>CM059278.1:12857663-12885163 GCA_030347295.1 Setipinna tenuifilis
ACCAATCCTACAGTTCGTACTCTCACACCCTGATAAACACACACACTCTTACTCTGCTATACCCACACACACACACATTTGGACACTGATCCAATTACGTAGTGTCCCTTAGTGACCCTTACCCCTGTCTCCATGTCTGTCTCTCTCTCTCTCTCTCTTTCGCTCTCTGTCTCTCTCTCGCTCTCCCTCTCTCTCTCTCTTCTTTGCCTACACCATCCACCAGAGGGCAGCAGCAGGTCTGGCTGCACGGAGCGAGGACAGTGGGGGCCCCCGGGGGCCCGACTCCCTGGATGGCGGTAGTGGAGGGCTGGGCGGCGGGGCCGAGCCAGAGCAGTCACACTCCAACACGAGCACACTAACAGAGCGTGAACCCAGCTCCTCCAGCCTGTGCAGCGTGGACGAGGAACATCTGACCGACATCGAGGTGGTGCGCCGCGTGCTTTGCTCCTCACGCACCAATGTCAACTTCATCACTGAGATCTTCCGACAGGTGAGCTCCTCTAACAGGTTAGATCTTCCAACAGGTTAGATCTTCCAACAGGCAAGCACCTTTGACAGTTAAGCTCCTCTGACAGGTGAGCTCCTCTGACAAGGGAGGTTTTCCAAAATTTGAGGTCCTCCTACAGGTTAGATCTTCCGACAGGTGAAGTTTTCCAAAAGTTGAGGTCTTCTGCCATATTGCTGGGCAATAAACACCCTGCATACCATAGCTTATTTACACAGCAAACAGTGTGGTAAACTCTGTGATTAAATTTCAGTTTGGGCAGAAATTAGTTATTGACATTTCAGCTGTATCATGTAGCCAAATATATTGAGTCAATATTGTTGTTTTTTGGGGAAAATACAAAAATAAAAATGTAATAAAGATAAGATGTCTTGATAACTTTCAAAAGACAGAGGCAAGGAAAGGCAAAGGCCTGTAACATTAGGTCTACTTGAAGTCATTAGCTTTAGTTTCACAGCACTGTTGAATGCTCGAATTAAGTTGCAGTTGTTGTCTCTGGTTATGGTACTCTGTCTTTGTTTTGCCGAGTGCACCAAAGTGCAGTTACTGTTCGCTGCGCTGGACAGTGTAATACCTATGCAGTTGAAGTGCATCTAACACAAATCTGAACTTGTGTATTGCAAAGTGTTGCAGTGGTTGTTTTTAATAGCTAACCGGTTCGGTGAAATTCAGCTAGGATACCAGTCGTCTTGTTGGCTAGCTAGACAAACTTAGGCTACAAACAAAACAGAACTGCTTCTATGATCCACAAATCATAAGCAAACACGCAGTATAGAGCTTGGTAGCTGTAAAATGTAACATCGTAATTCAGAGCCTATGCTGAATACTGAATTGTTTTCTTGTGCCATGCAGGCTAGTTAGCAACTGCCAGCCGATGGTAGTCCAATGACAGAAAACAAAGCAAATTGTTTGGGGATGGCTCATGTCACACCTTCCGAGCAGCACACACACACAAAAATATGTTGAATTTATGCATATGCTTTAATATGAATACACAAATATGCTACAATGATATTAGAACAAAAAGTAATTCATATCGTGTATCACTTCCATGAGCTTCCATGATCCATATGTCTTGACAGTGACTCAAATAACTTATTGATGAAGCCATCTGGAATTGCAAAGAAAGCAGTTTTGCAGGACTCCCAGAGTTCATTAAGATTTTTTTGGTTTCATCTTCCAAGCGTCCTCCTTCATCTTACCCTGAAGGACCTTGATCTTCTTTGCCTACACCCCCCCACACACACACACACACACACACACACACACACCCCACCCCACCCCCCAGTCACTGAAGGTGGAACTCACTGGATACATCTGAAGCTGAACTTGTTTATATGACCTTCAAATGGTAAGACCCCTGACCAGTAGTCTGTTAACAAATTCAGGCATGTTTAAAGAAAGGCTTATTAATATGTGTAGTCTTTCTTGAGTAAGAGTAAAAATTAAGACTGAAAGAAAAAAATAAATCACCACCACTAATGTAGTAAATCAGTGGTAGATTAGCACCAGTCTGTGATATTTGAAGCCCCAGGAAAAGCTGTCTGCTGGTTCAGCCTGTGATGTCAGACAGGGTCGCGGCCTGAACATAGGACCTTCACTGTCTCTGAACTTTGAACAAGAGCACACAATCGCAGCAGAGAGGACAGTCTCCCTGCAGATTTCACTAGAAATTGGAGAAAGAGAGGAAGTTGACCATTTCACACAGGAAGTCACAAACAATGGATGTTGCCTTTTTACAGAAGTGCCTCTGTCTTGATACTGACCGCAGAATGTGGTGGCATTTCAGCCCCACAGACTGTTTGAGGAACTCTCCCACTCAATGGGAAGTACTTTGTACTGTACTTTTACACAGTAATTATGCAATGCTATTCAGGGTTAACCATACAGTTCTTTTCTGACTGCAATTAAAACTGTTCCTTCACCCGCCCAAAAAGATGTTTTGTCCATCTTGCATGAAAACATAAATTGCTAGCCTGCATGGTTCATCAAAAATTCTACAAAAACTTTGTTTCTGTGTCTATGCTACAGAAAGTACCCTCTGCCAGCAGGTATTTTAAGTATATACATATTTCTCCACCATATAACAAGCCATCTGCAACCTTTGGTCAGGAAGGAAATGTGTAGCTAATCTTTGTATTGTGGTGTGGTTTGGTGTGCTCTATGACAGATGTTACTAAGCCTTTTAAGTTCAAGTTTATTTTCATATGTTACAGTTAGAAAACATATTTCCTTCCTTGCACAATGAAATTCATTCTTTGCTGTACACTTGAATTTTACACATAATTCCACACATAACATTAACACACAATGAAGACAAGACTTTGTGAAAACAATATGTACAATTGAATAAAAGTGTCTGTGCAATGTGCAAGCTTTGTATTGTGGTTTTGTGTGACCTATGACAGGGATATTACTAGGCCTCTGTATTGTGGCTTGGCCTGCTCTATGATGGAGATGTCACTAATGTTGGTACCATGGTGTGCACTGCTCTGCCTGCAGGCCTTCCTGTTGCCCATGTGTGAGGCTGCGGCTATGCGTAAGGTGGTCCGCGTGTACCAGGAGTGGATCTCCCAGGAGGACAAGCCCGTGTTCATGCGGGAGCCGGAGGAGGACCACCAGCACTGCAACTCGGCCAGCAACAGCACCGACAAGGACGAGGAGGTGGGGCCAGATTGCGGGCTCGCTAAGCCAGTCGGGCCAGTGAGAGTGGGGGAGGGTCAAAATTTTGGAAGCAAAATGATTAGATGAATCTCTCTCTCTCTCACAGTCTCTCTTACTCTATCTCGCTGTCTCTCTTACTCCCCCCCCCCCCCCCCTTGCCCTCCTCCCTTCTCTTAATCACCTTCTCTTAATCACTTTCTCTCTCACTTCCCCTTTCTCTTTTTTGTCCCCGTCTTTCTGCTCTCCTTTACCTCCCTTCCTCTCTCTCTCTCGCTCTCTCTCTCCCTCCCCCCTCTCCCTCTATCCCTCTATCACTCTATCACTCTATCCCTGTGTGTGCGTGCGTGCGTGCGTGCGTGCGTGCGTGCGTGCGTGCATGCGTGCGTGCGTGCGTGCATGCGTGCGTGCGTGTGTGTGTGTGTGTGCGTGTGTGTGTGTGTGTGTGTTGTAGGAGAGGGTGCTGAAGGTATCAGGTCACAGCAGGACTCCGAGCTGGTGCAGAGGTTCTCAGGGCAGAGGGGGGAACAGCTGTGAGAGCGATATGCTGGAGTATAGCATCCATGCTGGTGTGCAGGCCACACTGCAGGTACACAAACACACACACACACACACACACACACACATACTTTGTTTTACATTCATAGTGAGGTCCTTCATTGACTCCCATATCTAACCAAAGACCAAAGCAATCCCTAATCATAACCCCCTCAGTAAAGAAATGTTTTTGCACTTTTACTCTTTTCAGTATGAACAAAATGACCAAGAAAACACTGTTGAGAGTAGTGAGGTCCTTCAAAATGACCTTACTAGTCAGTGTTTTTTTAGTTTTCCTATCATAGTGAGGATATTTGGACCTCACAACTATGCCAGTTCAAATACACACACACACACACACATACACACACACACACACACAGAGTACATTCCTTCAAGCCCTACTTGGAAGGTGATGTAGGTAAATGGTGATGACTTACCATGTGTACACTCTAAGTGGTATTAATGATCTTTTCATAAAAAATGAATATATAGTGATTTCTTTCCCCTGACCCTTCCTCTCTTCTCTTGTCCTCTGTGTCAGGTGTTCATCACTAACTCGTCTAACGTGTTCCTGCTGGAGCCGGCCAACGAGCTGAAGATGCTGCTGGAGGAGCACGTGGACATGTGCAAGCGCGTGCTCAACATCTACCGGAGCCTCGTCATGCACGAGACCATGGACCAGAAGACATGGTAATGCCCCACAGGGCCACGCTGGGGCAATGCAGCCATGGGCAATAGTAATAAACAGGCACGCTTACAGAAGACAGGATAATGCAGCAGAGAGCCATGCTGTGGTAATGCAGCACAAGGTCTGATTAATGCCCAAGTAATTAAAAGGTGTAATGATACAATCTGTAGTACAATAGGACATGACATGATTATAATGGCAAATTGCTACCTTAGCACACTTAGCAAAAAAATAGATCACAAATTCATCTTTAATGCATTTGCATGTTATTTGTTACAGTGTTGCTTTTGTTTAGCTGTAACCTTGCAGAGCTTGGTTTTGTTGAAAAGGAAATTCTATAGATCTGTCCTGCAGATCCTTAATTCTGCGAAAACATCTTTGCACTTTTTAATGCAAAACCTCTTTCTTTCTTTTTTTCCTTCTTTCTTTCCTTCTTTCTTTCTTTGTTTCTTTCTTTCTTTCTTTCTGTCTATTTATTGGACACACAGGGAACAGATCTTATTGGTGTTGCTACGGGTAACAGAGTGTGTGATGAAGAGACCCCCCTCTGTCACACCCTTGGGCAGGAAGAGTCCCACCCTCTCTGGCCGACTAGCAGGGGCCATCTTCCAGGTGCCGTCACCACATCTGCTATTTACTCCAGCATCCAGCTTTTGTAACTCAATAAGACAGTACAAACAGTGCTCCTGCCAAAAGCAATATGCACGGTAAAATCCTGTGTAGGGGTTTTAAATTACACATCCAAAGGGCATATTTTATGAGATTGTTTTAGGTTAGGCGAGTACTAGGAAACGATGCAAACAAATGAAGCCATCTTAAGCAATTATATTTTTTCTGAACAACACATCAGTTGAAGTGTGATGTTTCATTGTTGCAGATGGTTAGGCCCAAGATGATATCTCCAAGATAATTACTCAATTATGCCCAAGCTAATTACAGTGTATATTTTATGAAACTTACCATAGCATGACACACAAGGTAACTTTGGATATTATGAGGCGAATGGCAAAGCATGGTAAATGTCTCCATTTTCTGGAATGCCCAGACCCTGATAGTGGCGTGGATCAAAGGGAACCTGAACGTGTACATCTCGCGAGAGCTGTGGGACGACCTGCTGGCTGTGCTGTCCTCGCTCACCTGCTGGGAGGAGCTGGTTACCGAGTGGTCCCTCACCATGGAGACACTTACCAAGGTGCTGGCACGCCACCTCTACAGCCTGGACCTCAATGAGCTGCCCCTGGACAAGCTCAGCGAGCAGAAGCAGAAGAAGCACAAGGGCAAAGGTCAGGGAGGGTGCCGGGCATGATGGGAAATGTAGTATTTTGTGTTTGGGAGACCTCAAGTGGCCTGTGCTGTGTATGCAGTGCACATGAGTACTGTTTTGGAGTAGATAGCAGTGGTACACTGATCCTTTGTATGCAGTACAAAGAAGAACTGCTTTCAAACAAATGCCTTTATTTCTTCTGTCTTAAAGAGTTACCTTTTTAGCTGCATTATTGGAGGCATACATTGTCAGTGAAATGTTCTTAAATGGATCTGATTTAATAAACATCACTTTTGGACATCAGATATTTTTAGTTTGTAGTTTTAGTTTTAGTTTGTAGACCAAGTTACCCTCTGTCTGTTTCTGACCTCCACCCTCTAGGTGGCGCCAGTGAGGGGCACAAGATGGCCGTGGACCGTTCCTTCTCCAGGGGCTGGAGCCGTGACCCACCAGGCCAGGCCGCCATGCGCCAGCGCAGCGCCACCACTGCCGGATCGCCAGGCATCGAGAAGGCCCGCAGCATTGTGCGCCAGAAGACCGTGGGTGAGTGGTCACATCAACAACACTGCACAGGCACTCACAGACTCAGGACATACAGACCAGTTTACAGACCAGTTTGCTGTTATCCGTCTGAATAGTTCTTGGTGCTATTTCCACTTCTAGCTCTCCTCTGTGACTTATCTTATAGTATGTAATATACAGTACCAGCCAGAACAACACACCTTCCCATTCATTTCGTTTTTTTTTGTCCCAGACTTTGAATAGGCCGCTCCAACGTTTGTAGGTCCAATATTTCTGTGTAATGACTGATGAAAACGTATAATGACTGCTGCCAATGGCAAGGATTTTTATTCTGCAAATAGTCCATTCACTTGTAAGGGAATTTCAACAACATAAGCTGCAACAAGTTAGTTAGCAGCTGGACACGTTACTGTGCCTCACTTCAACACCTCCTCAATTAACTATTTTTTGCAGCAGAAGTCATGAGGTGGACATTGTTAGAAATTTAAAATTTTCTGTTATTGTTTTTTTTTTGGCAAGTAGCCGTATAGAACTATGGAAGAACATAGTTATGTTGTAAAGAACACAAGTGTTAAACAATGTACAAAAAATGGAGTAAATAAACAAACATTATTAGAGAAACCTTTGACTGGTACTGTATACCTGCAAACCTGTAGGTAGGAATATAGTGGTTCTTGGTTTTGCTCCTGGTTTCCCCCTGCTGCTGTGCATATCTTTCACCTTTCCTCGAACTTGTCAGTAGCAAAACATTCAGAGTGTAATGGCCTGGACTCTATAGTCAGGTGTAGCTTAGAGCAGGGATGGGTAGAAGACATGCTGGCCAGGGGGAGATCCATGAGTAACATTGATGATCTGTACTGCAATGTTAAGGATTGTAGTGTTAAGCAATGACTCCATACACGGTTTGCTTTGTAATTGAAAACATTTTGATAATGGATATTCTTAGATCTCCTTAAGCACTGGTCATATCTTAGTGTGTTTTCATAACAGCCAACAACTCACCATCCAAATAAACAGTATTTGTTTGAGTTAGCATTAAGTTCCAAGATGTTTAATAGCAAAGCATCCTGAGAACAAGGAAAAGGAAAGGGAAAGTTAAGTAAATTGCATGTTTCTCCGCAGAGACATTTTATTTTCTAAAATAAGTAAAGCTGTTACTAACAAGTATGATCCGGCTTAATTTATTAAGTGCTATATTGACACTCTGTGCTGTTGTGGAAACATTTGGACTTGATGTTTTTTAGTAGTAGACTAGACCACCACTTAAGTAGTGCCACATGCATAATGTACAACTGCTGCCAATACAGTATGGGCTGTAGCTATGTTTCCATGCACATGTTTCTAATGAATGTGAGTGTTTAAAAATAGCCAAATTGCAAATGGGCAAATGCAGCTGATTATTCTGATTAAAATGGATGACCATTTTGCATCTAATGTAGGAACGAAGTCATGATGGGCCTTTTTTCTGTTGCCATTAAAGTTGGAGGATTCATTGGCAGTAGCTTGGCAGAATTGGACTAACACAACTCAGAAATAAAAAAAAACATTCCTACTTCTAATGAGCTCCTGATAGACTTTGAAATGTGATGTTGAATGTGTGTTTGCAGATTTACTTAACGAGGGCAATTACCACATTCAAACTTGTTTCAGTCTTATGGAAACCTAGCTTCAGTGGTTAACAGAGCAACTGCTGCACTTGGATAAACCTTAAGGGGTCAGGAGCAGTATGTCTGGGGATATTCAGTGTGTGCAGGCTTCTGTGGCTGACCTCTCAATCAGTCTTCACAGAGAGGCTTCAAAAACAAGACTGTATTTTAAAAAATGTCCACTTCCAACGAGTAGACTAGTTTGGCCAACATTTGTTGTTCTGACCCAATTTTGCATTAGGACTTGTGGGAGAGTCACAATATTTCAATGAAGATCTCCTCCTGAATGATTCTGACAGTAACTAGTAAGTAGAAAGATGTTAATTTGATTTTGGCTTATCTAGTTTTGTAAACATGTTGGACTTCAGTGGGATCTTGCACACACTATCCGTCTCCTGGAATATAATAAGCTCCCAAAAAAGCTCTGGTCTGTGCTCAACATGGAAACCACACAGCTGTTAGTGGATTGGATGGTCCCGCACCGAGCCTTCACTCCTCTCCCCACTACCTCGAGTCCTTCTTCTAACAGTCCCACTGCTGTCTGCCCACACCTCACTGTCCTCCTTATCCCCCTTTTCTCTTCCCTCTCTGACTCACTTACTCAACCACTCCCCTGCCTCCACCCCTCCCTACCCTACCCTACCCTTGCCCCTGTTTCTCGTCTTACCCTGTCTCATTTGGCTTGGTTTACTTATCCTCATCATTACTGTTTTTTATATTTCTTTTTTCCTGTCTTCTTCTTGCCTTCTGTCTCCCCCTATCTTCTACTTTTACTTCCATTTGCACCTTGTTTTTCTTTCTTTCTTTCTTTCTTTCTTTCTTTCTTTCTTTCTTTCTTTCGTTCTTTCTGTTTCTCTTTCTGTCTTTACTATCAACTTTGTTTTTGTCTTTCTCTTTCCCTATCGTGTCTTTCTCTCCCTGCCCCTTGTGCTCTTGCCATCCCCCTTCCGTCCCTTCCCTCCATCTCTTCCTCTCTCTCTCTTTCTCTTTCTCTCTCTGTGGCTGTGGCGTGCGGCTGAAGCCCTTCGGAGCTGCTCCACGGGCGACAGCTTGTCGTTTATCCGCAGCGCTAAAAGTGCTCCCGTCCTGATCCATCCTGTCCACCCTCTCCTGCCTGACTCTGTCCTCACCCCCCTAGCAGACGAGCTGTCAGGTAGAGCCGCCTCCTCCTGCTGCTGCACGCCTCTGCAACTACCCCTGCACCTCCACCACCGCCACCGCACACTCGTCACCCACCCTACCCCCACTGGCATCCTGCCCCAGCGTTGTGTGCTTATGTGCGTGCATGCATGCATGCCTGCGGGTGTGTTTATGTGTGTGTGTGTGTGTGATTGCAGTCTTTCCACTTACCCTTATGACCGTTTAAGACACCTCACATCTGTCTGTGTGTGTATTTGTGTCAGTGCTTGCAATCTTTCCCTAAAGCGTACCTTTTTGACTGTAAACACATGACTGTGTTGTACTAGCTTATGTCAAAAACTTAATTTGCTTAGTACACTCACACAACAAAACCTGTTTCAAAGATAACTGTTAGTTACTTCGCTCTAGTGTTGGTGGCATGCGTGTTTGTTTGCGTGTGGGAGTGACCTGCATGTCTGAAAGTCAATTCTTCCATTACATTTCTCCATTACGTATCCGGCTTCTGCTTTTATTTACCTCCTACCAGTCCATGGCATGTTGCCTTGCACGTGTTTACATGTCTTTCTCCGCCCGCTGCAATAAGACTTGTTTTCTCCTCTGGGTGTCTTTTTTTCCCTTTCCCCCATATCAACATCTCTTCACCGAAGGCATTTCTCTCAACACCACACGTTCAAGTAGCTCTATTAGCTCTGCGCTCATAATCCTCGATTGTTATCACGTGTGTGTGTGTTTGTGTGTGTGTGTGTGTGTGTGTGTGTGTGTGTGTGTGTGTTTGTGTTTGTGTGTGTGTGTGTGTGTGTGTGTGTGTGTGTGTGTGTGTGTCTGTACATTGTGTTGTGTCAGAGATGACTGATAAAACCCCTCAGCAACATTGCACAGTTAGAACACGTTTTTTTTCCCCCAACTGTTCTACCATCAGTGTGTGTGGATTGTTTGGATGCATTTCGTCTCTCTGGACTTGGACTGCCTGAGAGTCGGAATGTTATCTGATCTTCGGAGGTCGTGAATGTAAATGGTCATTCTGTGAAGGAATGTTCATTTGTTTGCACGGCACCTTCTTCTCATAGCTGATTGGTGCAAAAGCATGTGTTTGCTGCATCTGCATGCACGTGCGTTGGGTACAGCGGTATTGAAGCTCTTTTTAGAGTGTTTATATCACAGGAAATCGAATATCCGTTTGGCTAAGTAGCCGCCTTGGCTTGGCTGCATCTGGTCCATATTGCATAGAGAGTGGGATATCGCTGAACCTTACATTAACTCTAGATATTTCATCTATTTTTCTGTTGTACAGATGCTGTGTAATATAAAAGCCTGTGATATCCCTAATGGTGTGTGTGTGTGTGTGTGTTTCTGTCTGTCTGTCTGTCTCTCTCTCTCTCTCTCTCCCCCCCTGTCCCCGTCTGCATGTGTCTGTGGGTGGTTGGGGATTTTCCTACCACTTTCTGTGTCCGGTGTGTGTGTGTGTGTGTGTGTGTGTGTGTGTCTATCTGTATGTCTATCTATCTTGTTTTGTGTGTGTGTTGGTATATTGGTATTTGGGGCTGTCTGCATTTGTGTTTGTTTGTTTCTGTGTACGTGTATGTGGATGTGTCTATCAATCTCTCTCTCTCTGTCTGTCTGTTTTGGTGGCCTGTCATTTATTTTTGAGTCTTATTTGTCTTTGTGTGCATGTTTGTGTTTTTGTGTCTGTCTGTCCATGTGTCTATCTCTGTGTCTATCTGTGTGTCTGTCTGTGTGTTTCTGTGTCCATCTGTCTGTGTGTGTGCCTGTCCATGTGTCTATGTATCTGTGTGTCCATGTGTCCGGTGTATCAGATATGGAGGATCCTCCGTTGGCCACCAGGGGGCCCCGTCTGCGTCACAGCTCCCAGAGCGAGGAGGCTGCACCAGTGTCGCTCTGCTCCGAGGTGTTTGGCGTGTCCGTGGAGGCAGACCTGACCCCTCCTGGCAGCACTGGCGGCGGTGGCGTTGGCGGTAGCGTCATAGCCAGCGGCAGCGGTCCCGTGCCCCTCCCCCGCAGCTCCAGCACGTCCGACATCATGGAGCCCTTCATCGCCGAGCGCGCCAAAGGTGCCTGCCCCCCAGACCCCTCCAGCTGCCCCCCGCACACCCCTTCCACCACCGCCAACCCCCCCACCACCTCCTCCTCCTCCTCTATGGGCGCCGTCCTCCCCGTGACGGTGCCCGCCGCCCCCCAGTTGCAAAGTATGGGGGGCGAGCCCAACCGCCCACCTTTCTCTTCCTCCGCCTCCCCCCTCCACCACCAGCACCACCTCCCCCCACTCTCCTGCACACCACCGTTCGCACGAGCCACCGCTGCTGCTGGCGTGGCCTCCACCATGTCCGGGGGCGACGCCAGCAACTGTGGCAGCGCCGGCAGCAGCCGAGTGCCCTCGCTGGACGCCGCCGAGCGGCACAGCATCTACGAGCAGCTGTGCCACCCTGCGCCGTCCTCCGCCCCGCCCTCACTCCTAACCTCCGACCCCCTCGCCACCCCACAGCAGCAGCAGGCCCAGTGCAACATGGGAAACGTAGGCGCAGATGACGACCTGATGAGTTCGCTTAGGGAGTACTTTAGCCAGAGGGGCCAGGGGGAGGATGGGTGGGCGGGCGAGGGGCTCCTGATGGGTGACAGTGTTGAAGAGGCAGGGCCAGACAGGGGGATGGAGGAAGGAGGAGTTGGGGTGGGTAGGGGAGGAGTTGGGGTGGAGGAGGCAGGAAGGGAGAGGCTGAGGATGGAGGACAGGAGAGCCAGGGGCAGTGCCAGCTCGGCTGGTGAGGAGGAGGGGGGCTCAGGCTCCAACGAGCGCAGCTTCTACGAGTGCCTGGAGCACTGCGACTGGACCAGTGCCACCAGAGGGTGCTGTAATCCAGCGACCCAGCAGAGTAGCCAGGGCAGAGGCCAGGAGGGAAAGAGGGAGCAGCAGCAGCAGCAGCATCAGGAGGAGGAAGAGGAGGAGGAGGAAGAGGGGGGTGAGGAGGGGTCTAGGAGAGAGGCCTGCCTGCAGAGACAGAACGCCACCGAGGCGGAGGGGGAGCCCATCACGCAGCAGCCGCCCTCACACACGCACACGCACACTCACACTCACCACGCACAGCAGCAGCAGCAGCAGCAGCACCCTCACCACCACGCACACCACCTGCTCCACTCCTCACACTGGCTGGCCAGGGTGGGCCCCAAGAAGAGGGCCCGAGGAGTCACGGGAGCAGGTGGAGAGGGTGACGGAGGAGGAGGAGGAGGAGGCGGGAGCGGGGTGCACGTCAGCTTCCAGCCGTCCACCGAGTCGGTGCAGTTTCACAACCCCCTAGACACCAAGGAGGCGCCGTGGAAGACGCGTCTGAGACGCCTCAGCCACTTCAGCCACAGCAGCAGCAGTAACTCCTCTGGCAGCACTCCGGTTTCGGGTGAGGGTTCTGCAGGGGGAGGAGGAGGAGGCGGCGGGGGGCCAAGACGCGGTAGGTTGGGCCGCTCCGCCCTCCGACCCCGTGGCTCCCGCTCTCGTTCACAGGAGGCCGGCTCCACCTGCAGCCCCTCGCGCCACCACCATCACCACCAGGGGGCTCTGCTGGGGGGCGTGTACAAGTCGGTGGTGCACGCCCTCTCCCATAAGCCCAAGGGCCACGCGTCTCCCCAGCGCCACCAGGTGGCCAAGGTGCAGCCCGCAGACGCACCCCTGAGGGACCTGTACACTCACGTTATGGGCTATTTTGGAAGGAAACCCCCAGGTGAGGCACAAGGAGCTGGAGGAGTCCCTCCCGAACCCGCTGCACCCACAGCAAAACAAGCAACTGCAGAGCCAAAATGGCGTCCGTTTTTCCTCCTCTCATATTTTTCCTGCCTTGTGATTTTCTTTTTTTCTAATTTTTTTTTCAATAACAGGTTTTGATTTTTTTTCATGGCTGAATGCGGATTGACTTGAAGCTTTTTTTGTGTTTGTTTACTCATTTTTTTTGTTTTTCCTTTGGAAACAACAAACAACAGCAACACGTAAAGACCCGGAGTTGCGACGGGCCTTCTATCCTGGGACGGCTGCCATCTTCCTCCCCTCCTGCTCCTCTTCCTCCTCCGGCTTCTGGGAATTTTAATCTCTGCTCCCTCCCCCCCCTCCTTCCCTGGATGCTGCATGCGGCCTCATGCCTGCCTCCCCCCAGCCTTTCCTCTGTCTCTCTCTCTGACACACACACACACACAAAGACAAACATACCCTATTATTTACTCACACCTTAAACATACACACACACACATACAAAGACATGCATACCATGCAATATGTTACATCTGCAACCGTCAACACACCAATTGCTCAACCCAAGAGTGTATTAATTTCAACCCCAAAAGTGTCTTTTTTTCCCCTAATATGGTTACACGGAGCAAAAAAAATATTCTGTGGCATTTTATGCCGAAGTGGCATACATGTACAATGAGTTACCAGTAGAGGGCAGCAGAGACCCTCTTTTGTATGTGTCCACTTACAGTAATGCATTGGGTGCTATAGTCTGCCCTTTGTCAATGGAATAAACTTGTTGTGTCTTGGGGCATGTGAACACAACTTTAAAACTACCAGCAAATACGCAGTGGGTTAAGATGTACCCTGAAAATGGCTGTAGTCATAAATCCTCAAATAATTTTTTCTTTGCTTTACTTTTCCTCATTTAATACTTTTCAGCTAAAACGTGTCTTTCACTCTAGGTCATGGCAGCCTGTATGTATGGCACATGGCAGTGCCCAGATTAACCCTGCTGGTTGTGCAGAGACAGTGGATAGGATTGCAGGGGGGGGGGGGGGGGGGGGGGTGAGCACTGGGTTGGGAATGATGCCTGGGCCTGCTCGTGCCTCTAACAGTGTGCGGTGGCTGTAGTGACCTCCAATAGAGAATAACCTCTAACTTGCCCTCCTCGCTGTCTCAAGCTTTTGGGATGTGGACTGGCCTGGCCTGCACAGATGCCCCCCCCCCCCTCTAATACCCGTCACCACCCCACCCCACACACACACCACCTCTGCCAGACTGCGGACCTCGGTGGCGGTGCCCTTACCATGCAGGCGTGGGCCAAGGGATGGCGCTATTGGTTGAAGAGTTTTCTCACGCCCCCCTCCCGCGCTCCCTCTCTCTTTTTCTTTCTCCCTCCCTCCCTTCCTCTCCATATCTCTCCGTTGTTTTGGGGAATTGCATGACGCAAGAGTAACAGTAGTTTCTGCATCGCTTGTGTTGTTGTAATCAGTTATACAGTCCTGCTGGCTTTAATTATTTTGCAACATCCTTTTTCTAGAAATTTACATTTCCCTTTATATTTTGCACGCATTTTCGATGATATGCTTTTTGGTTTTTCAGTTTTGTTATAGTACATATTTAGAGGTGCAGTAGTGGTTTTTTGAGCTGGTAGATACCCAATGCATGTAGGTTAGCAGGCATCAGAAGCATAATGGCATTTTCTCTTTTTGTCAGTGTAGCTTAGCTGCTTTCAGCTTCACAACATTAAAGGTACAGAATGTAGTGTGTTTGTGGTCTGAAATAAAAATATTTCCTGACCTACCATGACCATTTTACAATTTCTTTATCAGACGATGACAGCTAATGTCTTAAAGAATTTTTCTACAACAAATCTTGCACTTTGTACCTTTAAAGTTGTGTAATGTAATTATATTGAGGAAGGCCATGTGTATAAGCATATATTCCCCTGTACATTGATTGCAGAGATGGGTGTTTGTCTTTTTGGCCTCACAGTCAATCTGAGCTCTGTGTGTGTGTGTGTTTCTGTCTGTGTGTGCCCATTGTGTGTGTGTGTGTGTGTGTGTGTGTGACCACAGCCAACAAGGAGGATCTGGCTCCAAAGATGCGTCCGGTGTCGAGTGACGCAGGCAACAGCAACGCCAACTTCAGCGACCTCATGGATGAGTTTATCCAGGAGCGCCTGCGAGCGCCCCGGGGCAACTCTGTGAGTCCTCCTGACCAGGTGCACGCAACACGGCACGCACGCACATACACACACACACATACACGAAAAAGCACACGTATACATGCACATACAAACACACACGTACACTTGCATCCAAAAACGGCACCCCCACACACGCAAATGCACAAACAAATACACACATACAGGTACACATGTACACACAAATACACACATTCTCATAAACACACAGATACACATGTGCACACACAAATAGGCATACACATGCACACACAAAGCACAATAGCACTTTAGAGTCTCTCTCGTTAACTTGTGTGCTTTTTTCGTTATCTCTCTCTGCGTCATCAGTAAATTAAGCCCTCTGTTTTGCTATCTGTCTTTGCCCGTAGGGATTTGTGGGTTGTTCGCACTGCTCTTTTTACACTTCACACACACACACACACACACACACACACACACACACACACACACACACACACACACACACAGTTTCACACTCCTCTCTCTGCCTCATCAGTAACCAGCCCTCTCCCCCTCTCGTTTCTCCAGGGCATGACCTGGCGTGGCAGTTGCCTTGGCAGCCCACACACACACACACACACACACACAAATATACACAGACACACACACAGACCAGTAACTGACCCTCTGTCCATCTGCAGGGTATGACCCGGCGTGGCAGTAGCCCCGGCAGCCTGGAGATCCCAAAAGACCTGCCCGAGTTGCTGACCCGCCAGAACGCCACGCGGCCCGCAGAGGACCATGGCGTTCCCTCCGAATGGACCTCGCCCGCCAGCGCCAGTGGCAGTGACATCATCAGCTCCGACAGCCAATCAGAATCCTTCAACGCCTTCCAGTATGACAGCAAGTTTGACAGTAAGTTTGAAATGGAGTTCATTTTCGGTTTTATCCTGATGAACGGTATTCAAAGTACCACTGGCTTGAAAGTTATTCAAAGTACTATTGGCTTCATGAAATGCTACTTTGTATGGCAAAGTTTTAGGTGCTTTAAAGCAGTGGTCCCCAACCTTTTTATCACCGCGGACCGGTGAACGCGCTTGACAATTTTACTGCGGCCCGGGGCGGGGGGTCGTTCTCAGAGCGCGCTGACTCGTGATGGGTCGCTATTTTAACGTTTACGTAACACTTTTTACTTAACCGTTATTTTCAAAGACAGTGAAGCAAATTAGATTTATGTTGCCATATGATCATCAACATACAAGTGTATTCTATTAGTTACTGGTGTAATTTAACACATCCGATAAGAAATCACGTTCATTTTTAACTTTGAACGCAAGGTGTCGTTTGTTACAATCGTCCCTCATTGTCGGCGCGAATGAAACACGCAATGATTTTTGATCACAAAAAAACTACCAGTAGGTAATATTTTACTTTCCGATGTCAAAAACAGTCTCACGTCACGGCACGAGATTTCACAGGGTCGTGAAGTCTTGCATGCTGAATGTGCTGAGGACATATGATGTTTCAGATGTGTATTGTTTTTGAGAAAATAGCTGTGTTTCTTACGTCCAGTGTTTCATTCGTCACGGCTCTCCCCTACCTTCAAAATAAGATACAGATGCGCCAGATACATTTATAAATAAAATTTTATTTTCATTCCTTCAACATTCAACAATATTTCAACATTCCGACCTTCAAACATAACGTCAAATTAATGGATCGTGCACCAGTTGGGTGAATGAAGGCTCATGTCAAATATGCCTCTGTTTACGCGCCGTCCCCACAAATCCAATTTGGCTTTAAATGCAGCTACTTTATCTGCCAACTTGAAGACAGTTGTCATTTTTCCTTGAAGTGACAAATTGAGTTCGTTGAGCAGGTTGAATATGTGGCACAGGTACGCCAGTTTTGTGACCCAATCCTCGTCACTGAAATGCGCTGCCAGCGGTGACTTCTTTTCTGAGAGAAATCTTTGCAGCGGCTCTCGTAATTCAAACACTCTGGCCAGCGATTTCCCTCGGGATAACCATCTTATTTCGGTGTATAGGAGAAGACGTCTGTGCTCCGCATCCATCTCCTCACAAAGCTGCTCAAACAGGCGCGAGTTAAGGACTTGTGCTTTGACGTTGTTAATAACTTTAACGTCTGCTTTTTTGTCTCATGACGAAACGTTCCATATTGATTATTTCTTCCGCGGCCCGGTAGCAATTGCTCCGCGGCCCGGTACCGGTCCGCGGCCCGGTGGTTGGGGACCACTGCTTTAAAGTACCTTGATAATGTACTCAATATCTGTGCTGTTGTGTATTTTTAATGAAAAAAAAATTACCATTATCATTTTGGAAAAGAAATCAATCACAACATACAAAAAATCTTTTAAATTTGTGTGTGTGTCTGTGTGTGTGATTGTCAGATTTTAGCTTTGCGGCAGACGCGGCGGCCAGCTCTGTGGACCGGGACAGTCTTGGTGGCGTCCCCCAGACGGCCGAGGAGCAGGAGCTGTCCAGCCTCCACACCCTCCACATCGACTCAGATACCAGCAGCCAGCAGGGCATCTCCGTCGACACCGTCACCATCACAGGTCAGAAACACACACACAAACACACACTGTGCAGTATTATATATAATATAACACACTGTTATGTCCCTCTGCACCCCCACTGGCCTTGCAGTGTCAGTGCAACAGCCTTTGGATGTTGATTGGGACTTAATTAGTTGATCCATTACACCTGTGTCTGCATGGCTATAAAAGCCCTCGTCAGGTTCTCTCCTGGAAGCTCTTACCATGCTCTTCTGTTATGTTGTAGTTTGTGTGGGTGGTCATCCTCACATTTTGGCTTGATTTTAATCTTGGTTATTTATTGTAATTAAAAACTAGTTTATTTCTGTAACACTCTGTTGTCCGTTTTATGTTACGGTTTACGAGCCGGGTTGTAACACACACAAATACATAACCACACACATACTATATGCAGTACTTTTACTTTACTTTTAACACTTTTTACTGATTTTCTTGTAAAGACAGTAAAATCCAAATAGATCAAAATACAATGGTCAATGGTTCTGACTAAACATATTTGAGAAATGTATTTTTGTTTGTTTTGTTTTGTTTTTTTTTTTTGTTTTTTTAATTCTTTAGAAATGTTCATGTGGAAGGTGTTTGTCCTAATGTGTGAAATTGACATACTGAAGCCTTGTCCTGCATATGCATGTGTGTCCACAGGCTCGGAGAGCGCCTCCCCCATGCACTCGCTGGGGGGGTCCCGCTCCCAGACCCCCTCCCCAGCCACACTCACCACCGAGCACGCCGAGCACAAGGACCTGCACCTGGACGAGAAGCTCCACCACTCCGTCCTGCAGACTCCTGATGACCTTGGTAACACACACACACACACACACACACACACACACACACACACACACACAGTCATCCACACTCGTAAACAACTGCACCTGACAATACACTTGGACATATTGGTTAACACCCTACTGTTATCAGTTTTAAATGTTTTATGTAATTTCCTTTAAAAATAAACACTTTTACCCCTACTTTTATTTTCAAAGAGGCAAAATATTTACCCCACCATGAGACTGGGAAACACAATTAAATAACTTCCTGGTGCACTCCTCTCTCCTCCTCCCTTGCTCTCTTTCATCATCTCTCTCTCTTTACTCTCTCCCTTTTTTCTCTCTTATTCTCTCAGAAACGAGTGAGTTCCCCAACGAGGACTGCAGCGTGATGGCGGGCGGCTCTCTGACGGGCTGGCATGCGGACGTTGCCACGGTGATGTGGAGGAGGATGCTGGGCATCCTGGGTGACGTCAACTCCATCAAAGACCCCGAGATCCACGCGCAGGTCTTCGATTACCTGTGCGAGCTCTGGCAGAACCTGGCCAAGGTGGGTGCTCAGGACACCTTCACATCAGAGACATGACCCAGCCAGACACACAGCATAAGACCTGGAATGTACTTGCTGTAACACGTGTTTGAATCTTAGCTGCTATGCGTGTCCCATGTTTGTTTGGTGCGTTAGTCATTGAATTGAATTTATTTCTTCTTCTTCACAACCATATAACATCAAACATGAGAAAGTATACATTGTAACAGTCAGTACAGGAAGAAGAAGAAGAAGAAGGGTCCCCAGTGGAAGCTAGATAGAAGCTTATAAGATGGGGCCCTTCAAAAACATGGCCCTTCATGCCACAAGCACAAGGTGCAGTGTTGACATGACTGGGGTGGTTGAAGGCCACCGCACACCGGTTCCGACAAAGTGCAGAGCACTGCTCTGCCAACATTCCATTCCATTGGTTTCAATACAACCCCGCACACCAGCACCGAACTCTTCCGACACCGCCGTGTCGATACGATTGAGCTCTATTTTTGTCGGAGCCGCTGGCTGTTTATCCATGTTCTATTGTGACGAAATTAACCGTTTCTGTAGGTCCATACAATAAGTAAATGCATAAACAACACCAATGTTAAGGTTATGATATAATCTGACAACTTCTGATAGATTTATTGTCAAAATTAATCTGAAACCCATATAGACTCGAAAACATAGTGACCGTTGATAATCCTTGTAAGACGGTGATTTGAAAAAGACTACTATGACGTCTGCGGCTATACAGTGCGCCGCCAGTGTGCGGGGGTAACCGAAATTGTCGAATTCGAAAGTGCTCCGCAATGCTGTCGGAACCGGTGTGCGGAGGCCTTGAGAGTCTGGGTGATTTATGTGGCCTGCCCCAAGCAGGGACCTCCAGTATAATGCATACTGCTGCTTCACCACAGCCTAGTGCTGCAGCAAGTCTGTTCATATTGCATCTGATTGTGTACGTGTACAGTAAGTACAGTAAGTATATTTCAGGCCTAAACCCAGTCAGTGACGCTTAAAATGGAAATTTACAAAACTAGTAGTAAGAGATGTGTATTGTTTGTGCACAGTCGACTTATCAAGAGTGTCACTATTTGAAGTTTATTTAAAGAAAATCTCAGCCCTTGGAATGCTGGATATATCGAGGCAATTGTACTTTTTCTATGTTTCTTTTTTTTTCTTTTCTTTTTTTTTACACTTTTAGTATACATACATGTAGATAGTCTAACATGTATGTATACTGGACATGCATACCTTCAGAATGTTTTTTCCTGGAGTGTGGTGGCTGGAGGGCTGACTCCCTGTGTGTGTGTTTGTGTTTCTCCAGATCAGAGACAACCTGGGCATCTCTCTGGACAACCAGTCGTCTCCGCCTCCCCCAGACCTGATCCCGCCCCTCCGCATCCTCACACCGTGGCTCTTCAAGGTCAGCTCATCTAATCATTTTGGCTGGGTCCGACTAACTAATTTAAGACTAAAGTAAAAGTAAAGATACGCCTGCATTTTATTTTGTTTTTTTGTCTTTAAAATGCAATCTGTAGTTTCACATCTGTGAGCAAGTGTGTTATGTGAGGATGTGTGTGTTCCTATGTTAGTGTGCATGCGTGTGAATGTCAGCAGGTCTGGGTGTGTACCTTGAGATATTTTTATGTTTCAGAGTGTGTGACCTTTTAATAATGTGGGGTTTGTGTGTGCATGCCCTAGTTTTATACGTATGTATGTGTGCGTGCACACACGTCCTTTGTGTGTGGGTGGTCTGATGGCTGTTGTGTGTGGGTGATCTGACGGGTGTGTGTGTGTGTGTGTGTGTGTGTGTGTGTGTGTTGTGTGCAGGCGACCATGCTGACGGAGCGCTACAAGCAGGGCAAGCTGCACGCCTACAAGCTCATCTGCAAGATCATGAAGAGAAGGCAGGACGTGTCGCCCAACTCCGACTTTCTTACACACTTCTACAACATCATGCACTGCGGTCTGCTGCACGTGGACCAGGTGTGTGTGTGTGTGTGTGTCTGTGTGTGTCTGTGTGTGTGTGTGTGTGTGTCTGTGTGTCTGTGTGTGTGTGTCTGTGTGTCTGTGTGTGTGTGTCTGTGTGTGTGTGTGTGTGTGTGTGTCTGTGTGTGTGTGTCTGTGTGTGTGTGTGTCTGTGTGTGTGTGTGTGTGTGTCTGTGTGTGTGTGTGTGTGTGTGTGTGTGTGTGTGTGTGTGTGTGTGTGTGTGTGTGTGTGTCTGTGTGTGTGTCTGTGTGTGTGTCTGTGTGTGTGTCTGTGTGTGTGTGTGTGTCTGTGTCTGTGTGTCTGTGTCTGTGTGTGTGTGTGTGTGTGTGTGTCTGTGTCTGTGTCTGTGTCTGTGTCTGTGTCTGTGTGTGTGTGTGTGTGTGTCTGTGTGTCTGTCTGTCTGTCTGTGTGTGTGTGTGTGTGTGTGTGTCTGTCTGTCTGTCTGTGTGTGTGTGTGTGTGTGTGTGTGTGTGTGTGTGTCTGTGTGTGTGTCTGTGTGTGTGTCTGTGTGTGTGTGTCTGTGTGTGTGTCTGTGTGTGTGTCTGTGTGTGTGTGTGTGTGTGTGTGTCTCTGTGTCTGTGTGTGTGTGTGTGTGTGTGTGTGTGTGTGTGTGTCTGTGTGTGTGTGTGTGTGAGCAAGAGATGTGAGAGTGCACACTTATTAACTAGCAACAAACCTGTTATTATTTTCAGCCAGTATGTACATTTTATGTATTAGTGTCAGTATATTGATCCATAGGACTTATTTGCAAAAAAATGAATGGCTATTTGATCCAAGTACATTATCTAACCTCATCTGTGCTTGGAGGTATTACAAAGAAGTCATTTATTCCCTTATCTCCCTCCTTCTCTCTGTTTTTTTCCCTTTCTGTTTTTTTCTCTTTATCTGTCTCTCACTCTCTTCCTGTCTTCTCTTCTCTTCCCTTTCTTTCTATCTCCCTCTACATCTCTATCTCTCTCTCCCTCTCCCTGTTTATTTCACCCTTTTTCTCTCTGTCTCTGTCTATCAGGACATAGTGAACACCATCATAAAGCACTGCTCGCCACGCTTCTTCTCCATCGGTCTCCCTGGGGCCACTATGCTCACACTGGACTTCATCGTGGCTGCCAGCCGAGTCACCGCCTGCTCTTCCCTCAACGTAAGCCATTGTCCTGTCATTGCCACCGTAAAGTGCACACTTTTTCTCACCCGCTCAACACAAGGTACATACTTCTGTCCTAGCCAACATAAAAAAAGGGCCAACACAGAACACACACATCGGTTCTAACAAACTTAAACAGAGACTTTCTTATATAGAAGGAGTCACAGCAAAGCGTCCATAGAAATGCATGGGGACACTTCGTAACGCCAAGAGGGCGGATGTCTGTAAATATCCCGCTTGTTCCACTGTCATGAGCTAATTATCTGCCAAACTGTACAAACAGCGTTCCAATCATGTTGCAGTATCGAGCTCCGCTGCACCACACAGTGAAGCACTGCTGGTCAGCCGATGGCCGATCTAAGCTGCCAATTTTTTATATATATATATATACGGGTGCTGGCCATATAATTAGGATGTTATGAAAAGGTTGATTTATTTTAGTAATTCCATTCTAAATGTTAAACCTGTATAATGTATACATTCGTTTCACACAGACTGACATAATTCAAGTGTTTATTTATTTTAATACTGATGATTATAACTGACAACTAACTTTGAATTGAGTATCTCAGAAAATTAGAATATTGTGGAAAGGTTTAATATTAAAGACACCAGGTGCCACATTCCAATCAGCTAATTAACTCAGAACACCTGCAAAGGCCTTTAAATGGTCTTTCAGTCTAGTTCTGTAGGCTACACAATCCCTGTTTTTTATTGGCCAGCAAACTCACCTGACCTTAACCCCATAGAAAATTGTGATACGCCAGACCCAACAATGCAGAAGAGCTGAAGGCCACTATCAGAGCAACCTGGGCTCTCATAACACCTGAGCAGTGCCAAAGACTGAGCCATGCTGCATTGCTGCTTTAATTCAGGCAAAAGAAACCCCAACTAAGTATTGAGTACTTTACATGCTCATACTAATATTAATATTCTAATAATATTAATATTCTAATTTTCTGAGATACTGAATTTGGGATTTCCATTAGTTGTCAGTTATAATCATCAAAATAAACATTAAACATCAAAAAATAAACAAGAAATAAACATTTGAAATATATCAGTCTGTGTGTAATGAATATAATATAAGTCTCGCTTTTTGAATGGAATTACTGATATAAATCAACTTTTTTCATGATATTCTAATTATATGACCAGCACATGTGTATATATGTGTATACAAATATATTTGTTGGAAAGCTGACATTCAGGAGGTTTTGATACAAAGGTTCATTTCTCTGGACAGATAAGTTCATTTATTTCTCTCTCTATCTCCCTCTCTCAGGCTCCTCGAGTGGAGGCTCAGATTCTGCTTGGTTCTCTGGTGTGTTTCCCCAACCTGTATGAGGAGCTCCCTGCCCTGCATCCCACCACAGCTGATGTGGTCTGGACCAAGTTCAGGGATGTCAAGGTTAGGCCGCTGCCCACCATCTCACTGTTCTTCTTATTTACACTAGTGTACACACAAGTACAAATGCGAAGGAGGCATTTTTAAGTGTACCAAATAATCCATGTTGTTGGCCTTAATGAATATCTCAACATGAAAATATTTGGCAGTAATGACTTTTTGGAGCTGAACTAAACTATGGTTTGATTAGGAGCAGTAACAGGACCAAGTCATGCAATACCTTTAATCACGTTAATTTGTGTAACTGTTTTGTTGCATTTTTTTTGTGTTACCTTCCAGATTAAAACTCCTCTCAGTCAATCTGTTTTTCATTCAGCTGTTGAATAACACAGCCGACAGACAATCTTTATATAGATACCTCTAGAGAGAGATAAAGTGATGTTCCCAATATCTTTGTACCTGTTATCATTTTACAGTTATTCTTAGTTGATTACCCACAATGCATATTTTAACCAAATTAGTAAAATTATAGACCATACAATGTAGTGCAGTGCAATGTAGTACTTTTAAACGGAATCCATAGCAAGTGAGTACATAAAGGTGAAATAAAAGTGTAAGCTGCATATTGGCGATGGTGAGTCGCCACCCTGTAATAGCCACCCTGTTGCAGGGACTCTGCAGGTAGACGGCACTAATACCAGAGGCCGTATACACTAATAGCTCCATATGTAGCCCTGTTCATTCCTGCTCCTGTGAGGTTGGAGTGAGCCTATGCGGCCGTATGCCGGTGACCTTAAGCGAGGCCCGCTCCACTAACGAGCTCTCAGCAGGTGGCTCAGAGGCTGGCCTCTAATGGGCTAATGGTGGCATGTGTATGCTGGGCCACTCTCTTTCTTTCTCCCTCCCTCCCTCTCTGTCTCTCTCTGTCCCCCACTCTTTTTCTCTTTCACTCTCTCTCCCACCTCACACTCTCGCTCTCTGTCCCACTCTCCCCCACTCTATTTTTTCCCTTTCTCTCTGTCTCTCTCTTTCTCTCTCTCTTTCCCATCCTCTTCGCTCCCCACAATCTTTTTTTGTCTTCCTACCTCCTCTTCTCTCCATCTATTTCGCTGTTTCTTCACCCCCCCCCCACTAACACACTCTCCTTCTCTCCTTCCCCTTCTCTCTCTCTCCCTCTCCCCCTTCCATCTAGCACACTCTCTCTCCTTCTCTCTCACCCTCCTTCCTTCCCTCTCTCTCTCTTGCTTACCCGAGCGGCGGCGGTCCTGTGCGGCGGTAGGCGGTTAGCCCCCTGGCGTGCGGCCCCTGGGCGAGGGGCTAAGTAGCTGATGCCATGCACCTCAGCGTCCCCCCTGCCCAGCGCCAGCGGTGCAGAAATGTACACGATGGCATTCACTAATCAGAGGCCTGGGCCTGCATGACAACACACTCATTCATGCAGATACTGTGTTTTGTGTGTGTTGTGTGTGTGTGTGTGTGTTGTGTGTGTGTGTGTGTGTGTGTGTGTGTGTGTGTGTGTGTGTGTGTGTGTGTGTGTGTTTTTTTTGCATCCATACTGTTGTGTGCGTGTGTGTGCTTGTGTGTGCGTGTATTTTGCTTTGTGTGTTTCTTGCATCCATACTGTTGTTTGTTCCTCTGTGTGTGTGTGTGCATTTTTATTAGTTCTTAGTATGTGTGAGACTTGTTTGTGTCCTTGAGCTGGGTTAAACGTGCCTTCTCAATGCAAAAACATAAAAGCATCAGAACATTGGGCTTAGAGAAAATAACCATTAGCATTTTAATTGTTCATCAAGGGGCTGCTGGTGCATGCGTTGAAGACTGCTGATGTATGGGTGTCTGCGTGTGTGGTGTGATGTTAACTGAAAGGTCAGTTATACCTGTAACCTCTCTTGTTTCCCTCACCCCTTCTTTCGTTTTACACCTCCCCCGTCTGTCACCCCCCCCCTCCCCCTCTCTCTCTCTCTCTCTCTCTTTCTTTCTTTCTTTGTCTTTCTCTCTCTCTCACAGGAGCACATCATTAAACACATTCTAAATTCTGCCAAAGATGAACCTTCAGCCCCTGCCAGGTAAATACTGCGAACACCCATCACACCTCTCTAATGTTTCTCTTTCTCTCTCTCTCTCTCTTTCTCTCTCTGTCTCTCTCTCTCTCCCACACACACACACACACACACACACACACACAGACTGCCTCACACACGTGACGTGTCTTCTCTTGTCTGTATGTGATGTGTAAGGTGTAAATGACTCATATCCAGCCGTATTGTCTGTCTGGACAGCAGTCGTCTGCCTCATCCGTGGCCCCCGAAAGCTGCGTCTGACCTGTAGATTAAGTGGCAGTGCTGCTGCAGATAATCATGATAATGCTGACAGCCACAGCATCAGGCCCCCCCCCCCCCAACAATGCTCAGAAGCGGGGTGTCGGGTGGTCCCGAAGGGTGTGGGTAGAGGCATAATTTGCAGTGGGGGTTAGAGGGGTCCACCACCCACCCCAAATCAAGTCCAGTCAAAATCCCCCCCACCCCCCCCAAACATGTTGCACACCCAGTACTTTCCAGCACGCCTGAATTACAACCCCCCCCACCCCACCCTAATGGTTAACCCAAAGTTCTGCTCTTTAGTGTGGGGAGAGGATCGGGGACAGGACAGGGATTGAGTGACCTGTCTGTACAAACTGAGGCCGCCTGTCAGACAGACACAGATTAGGGGGCCCGGCGTACTGGGGAAGGGGAGTGGTAATCCACACCCTCGGCTCTGCACAGTGGCTTTAGGCGGGGTGGGCTACAGGGCCAAAGGGGGGTGCAGGCATACTGTATGTCCAGACAACTTGATTAACATTACACACACACACACACACACACACACTGTGTGTGTTATATTATGTAAAATACTGCACAAACACACATACTATATGCAGTACTTAAAGTTTACTTTTAACACTTGTTATTGATTTTCTTGTAAAGACAATAAAATCCAAATGGACCCAAATACAATGGTCTATGCAGCACTTTAAATGTAACTTACCATAACATATACGCACACACACACCATATGCAGTGTACACTGTAGGCAGACAGACTTACTGACACACAAACGCACGCCCATAGGTGCGAGTTGAGTACTTAGTATCTTGCTAGTGGTTTAGGGGCTTAGTCAATGCTGGGTTGTGATGCAGTGAAAAGGTCACGACCCCTGGGGGTATGCAGAGGTTAAAATGTCAGGAGGCCGACTCAGACTGAAGTGGAACTTTTCGCCTACAGCTTACAAATCTTCTACCTACTGCTGACCTTTAAATATGTCTTGTGTTTTCATTGATAAATCTGTGTGTGTGTGTGTGTGTGTGTGTGTGTGTGTGTGTGTGTGTGTGTGTGTGTGTGTGTGTGTGTGTGTGTGTGTGTAAAATCACAGTAGTGTAAGAAGTTCAGATATAGAGATAGGGGATTCAGATCAAAACATTGTTTTTATTTCATTTTATTTTATAGAATCTGTATGTGATTTTTTTCACATTATAAGGCAAGGGGACTTTTATTTATTTATTTCATTTATTTATTTATTTATTTCATATTTAATCTATTTATTTAACACATCATATATATAGGCTATTCAGTGTGCTTCACTTAAAAAACAAATATAATATAGAAGACATTGAGATATAAGTGCAGTTATCTTACAGCTGTTGAAATGGTATATTGCATGTAATAACAGGGGTTATTTAAGTCATTAATGAATACTAATGAGAGTAAGAAACATTAAGCATTACAAACGCTACCATAAACATTACCTAAGCTTCTGGTGCCATTCAAAAAGGGGGGGTTTTGGTAATGCTTTGTCGATGCAGATCACTAAATGGGTGAAAAAAGCCTAGTCTAATATTGTGTATTCTGTCTGTCTGTCTGTCTGTGTGTGTCTCTCTCTTTTTTTTCTATGCATCTCTCTCAGGTGTGTAGCTCTTTGCAGCCTAGGCCTCTGGCTGTGTGAGGAGTTGGTCCATGGCACACGGCATCCGCAAATCAAAGAGGCCCTCAACGTCATCTGTGTCACCCTCAAGGTAAAAGCACCTCTGTGATTGTCCTTCAAGAACACATCTTAGTGGAGACAGCACGTCCACCCCAGCCCTCGTGTCTCCATTCCCACACTCAAATGTTCCTTATGATGACAATTAGCCAGCCAGGACGTTCCCTACACGTATGTGTCATTCACAGTGGTGTTTAGTCATAGGTCACAGGTTACACACCTCCCCAAAGACTGTCTGCAAAGATTCTCATTCATCCAGGTCATGTTAGTCAAAGGAGCTAAGTTGTAAGCAGCTGG
>CM059278.1:12895163-12902663 GCA_030347295.1 Setipinna tenuifilis
TGCGATGACTGTTGTTCTGGCCTTATTTATTCACCATGCACTTGTGGCCATTTTGCCCTGGGCAGACCTCAAGAACACTGTGCTGCTGCGTTTCTCTTTCTTATTACCACCCTGAGGTTTCGAACACAGGGATGTCTTTTTAACAGCTCTGCATTTTAGTCTGTGTGTGTGTGTGTGTGTCTGTCTGTCTGCCTGTCTGTCTGTGTGGAATTGAGATGTGGAATTGTTCACTTGTAATTGTTTCTGTGGGTTTGTGGAACACAGATTAGCACACTTGAGTGTGCATGTTTGTGTGCGTGTGTCAAAGAAAATATTGAAAGGTGTTGATGTGGTGTGTTATGCCAGGCTTTTTTGATGTGTGCAGTGTATTCATTTTTTTGTGTATCAAGTGTTGATATGGACCCTTGTGTAGAGTACTCGATCAGTCCTGAGTAAGAGTGTGTGTTTGTTTTCTGGTTTATATGCAGACAGGGAAGTGCGTGTGTGTGTGTGTGTGTGCGTGTGTGTGTGCGTGTGTGTGTGCGTGTGTGTGTGCGTGTGTGTGTGCGTGTGTGCGTGCGTGCGTGCGTGCGTGCGCGCGTGCGTGCGCGCGTGCGTGTGCGCGTGTGTGTGTATAAGAGCATGTGTGTGTGTGTATAAGAGCATGTGTGTTTCTAATTCATTAGGGCTGGGTGAAGTTTGTGAAGTGGTTTTACTCCTGGACAAAAACACAAACAAGAAAGAAACAGGAGACACAAGACCAGTGTGCAAAACACAGGCAGCATTAGATTGAATAGACACTAAAGTTCAGTGTAATTTTAAAATTTGAGTTTACTTTTGAGCTGAGGTTGCAAACAGGATGCAATATGAATGTTGCACAGGCTTGACACATACACACTTAAGTAAACACACACAGACACAGACACATGGCACATATGCACACACACATACACTTACATGTGCACACACACTCCTGCACATGCATGTGGACGCACGCGCACACACGCACGCACGCACGCACGCACACACACGCACAGACACACACGCACAGACACACGCGCACAGACACACGCGCACAGACACACGCGCACAGACACACGCGCACAGACACACGCGCACACACACACGCGCACACACACACGCGCACACACACACGCGCACACACACACACACACACACAGTCTTGTGGGCTGGGTTATTAGCCAATGGGGGGCCCAGGCAGACTGCACAGGGCCTTTTAAAGGATCAGAGCCACTCTGCTCTCCCTCACCTCCCTCCATTGAGCGCTAATTCATCCCCCTCTCACAGCTTTAGTGCCACCACCACAATCCCCCCAGCCAACGTGTGTGCCAACCAGCACGTGTGTGTGTGTGTGTGTGTGTGTGAGTGTGAGTGTGAGTGTAAGTAAGCTCTGTGGTGTGTGTGTGTGTGAACAAGAAGCACGTTTGTGTAAATACGTAAGTGTGAGTCTGTGTGTGTGTGTATATGAGGAAGCAAACAAGCTGTGTGTGTGTGTGTGTGCGCGCATGCACATGTGTGTGTGTGCATGTGTGTGTGTGTGTGTGTGTGTGTGTGTGCACACGTAATGCGAAGCTTTTCATGCTGTCCCCAGTGTGGCGGCTGTGAAATGGCTCACTTTCAATGGAGAAAATGAAGACCATTACGCCACGGCAAGCTAATAAAGAGACCCCTATTCAAAGAGAGCGAAAGGAGAGCGAACGAGAGAGAGAAAGATGGAAAGTGAGTGAGTGACAGTGAGAGAAAGAAAGAAAGAGCGAGTGGGGTGGGGTGGGGTGGGGGTGGGTTGGAGAGAAAAGAGGAGGTAGGCAAAAGCGAGCGAAACAAAAAGTCCCCTTTAGAAGGGAGGAAGGTATGTGTGGCGGTGCGGAGCGTTTCCTTGTGACTCACGCTTCTCGAAGTCGGAGGGAAAAAGGTAATATTGAAAGAGAGAGAGAGAAAATCATTACTCTTCCCACTAGCAGCGCCTTCCATCAGCCCAAATAGGCACATTTCACATGTGAAAATAAGCTGGCTAACTAAAGTTCTTCATGACATTCTGTCTCTCTTTCTCACCCTCTCTTCATCCCTCTGTCTATCCCCTTCTCTCTCCCTCTCTTTCTTCCCCTTTCCTTCTGTCTCTGTCCCCTTTTTTTCTCTCTGTCTGTCTGCCCCCCTTCTCTCTCTATCTCTCTCTTTCTTTCTCTCTCTTTTTCTTCCTCTTCTTTTCTCTCTTTTTCTCTCTCGCTTTTCTGTGGCCTACTTTATCCCTGCTTCTCCACCGGATTGTTTTTTTTTTTTAAACATCCCTTCCCAGTCTGCTCTTCTCTGAATCCTGTGTGACAAAAACAAAGTCTCGGCCAATTAAGGTAGAGGAGTGTTTAATAGGCCGGAGCTGGAGGCCGCGTTGCTGGCAGGCCCTGTGTCCGTTAGAGCACAGACTTATCTGAGAAGAAAGACAACGCCAGAGGAAGAGAGAGAGAGAGAGTTCTCTCACTGCAGTCGTATCCATAGCACTGTGGTGCCACGCTCTTTTAGACACTTGTTCCTACAAAGCTAAAAGGCAGTAACTGCATAATTTGTCAAAATGAGTTTAGACTGGAAATTAACTTAAGACCTCCTTTGTCTTGTGACTAAACTCTGGCCTCTTCCTAAAAAGAAAGTACATAAAAGCATCACTAATATTATACCTACAACATGTTTTAATTGGGCAGTGTGGCAGCTTTAAAGGTAGATTTCTCAATTTTTATGCTCATGCATTTACTGCACATTGCCCTTGTAGGGCAGTATAGATCAGATGGCATGTCTGGTGTTAACCGGGATTCGATTGTCTGGAACATTGAAAATAAGATGTCGATCTTATTTGTTCTGGACTTTTGGACTACATCTGCTGAATAAGTGTTTGTTTGTTTGTTTGTTTATTAGTATTTTTTCTTCCTGAGCTTGTGTTTATTGCATGTGTCACTGATTGATTTTCTGACACCCTCTCATCTCCTCCAGGAGTAGCTTCCACCTGCTGAAGAAGAATGAGAAGCTGCTGAGAGAACTGAAGAACCTGGACTCCAGGCAGTGGTAGGTTCTCCACTAACCTCTCTGTGTCTTCAATTCATTGCTTTCCAATCTTTTGAGATCTATGTCCTACTGAGTACCCACTGTGCCACAGACAGCTTGCTTATGAATAATTTTACACAATTATATTATTATAAACAAAATGAAAACATGTATGTACAGTATGTAATGACATGATGGTTTTATCACACATAATAATGGAGTGCTAATGGTTTGTATTGGGGATAGTCTGCATGTAAGATCTTTTTTCATGTATATGTAGTCTCTACCTGAGCTTTATCTTTACACTAGTGAGAGTTGAGAACCCCTTCAAAGATGTTAAAATAGAAAATCTTGAGGCACTCCTGTTACCATAATTAAAAAGCCTTTATTAAATACTGGTTATGAGCCTACAATTTTAACAGTTTGTTTTCATCAGGCCATTCACAGATGTATTTGCAATTGTGTACCCCCCTAGAATTGATTCAAGTAGCCCTTATTTTGACACTTTGTCTTCTCCTTTTGTCCTTTTCTCTGCCTCTTCCTACTCTCTTTCTCTCTCCTAGCCGAGAGACGCACAAGATTGCGGTGTTCTACGTGGCGGAGGGCCAGGAGGACAAGCACTCCATCCTGTCCAACACCAGCGGCAGTCAGGCCTATGAGGACTTTGTGTCGGGCTTGGGCTGGGAGGTATGGAGCCCAGTCAGTTTAGTTTCATTTCTGCAGCACAGACACACCAGAAACTCTGTTAATATGGAATGCATTTCATGCAAGGAGATTTCTTGGTGGTTTTAAATGAACTGTCTGTGTGTTTCTGCGTGCGTGCGTGCGTGTTCGTGCTCAGGTGAATCTGACGAGCCACTGTGGCTTCATGGGAGGCCTGCAGAGGAACCGGAGCACGGGGCTGACCATGCCCTACTTCGCCACCTCCACGGTGGAGGTCATGTTCCACGTGTCCACGCGCATGCCTCCCGATTCTGACGACTCGCTCACCAAGAAGGTATGTTCTCACAGAGATGTTCGCTGTGTGTGTGTGTGTGTGTGTGTGTGTGTGTGCATGTGTTATAAGGTGGATATCTTTGCATTACTTTAAAGATGGTTGCAAACATGTGAGTGGTGTGTTTTTTGGCTTGAAAGAAAGGTCTTACAAAGTTGTTTAAGTAAACATTGTGGCCAGTGGCTTGTAAATGACTATTACATTACACTTAGCAGACACTTTTATCCAAAGCAACTTAGAGAAAGGAGTACTTAAATAACATATTCCAAATGTATTCATTTACACAGATCTATGCAGACAGTAGTACTTGGCAGAGAAAACAAGGTCACCTAGGTATATAGGTTGCATTAAAAAAAGCTGATGTTTTTTACAGTGGAGCAGCTTTTTTGGATTATAATCTATGTGACTGAACACAATCACTTATAGAGGACCAAAATTGCCATGGGTAATTAAATAAATACACCGTTGCATAATTACTGCAGTAACTTTTTGATGGGTGGGGTTGACCGATAAAATCAATTCATGATGCTCTGCAATAGGACTGCAGATGAGCAAGAGGACTGCAATAATTAATTACTTAATTAAATACCATGCAGTGGTTATTAGCAAAATAATGCTATGATTATTACTTATAAGAAAAATGTAATTAATTACACATTTATGTATTCATTTAAGAAATAGACACATCGAGCGTAATTATGTAATGGTGTATTTATTTAATGAACCCTGGCATGTTTGATCCTCCATAATCACTGTCTCAGTCTCAGCACCAAGAGGAAGATGACTGAAGGAGTGGGTTTAGCTTTGCTTTTTTTAGTGTGTGTTTGTGTGTGTGTGTTTGTGTGTGTGTGTGTGTGTGTGTGTGTGTGTGTGTGTGTGTGTGTGTGTGTGGATATGTATATATATATATGTGTGTGTATGTGTGTGTGTGTGTGTGTGTATATGTGTGTGTATGTGTGTGTGTGTGTGTGTGTGTGTGTGTGTGTCAGGGGGCCTTTTGTCAAGCCCGGGGCCCTCTGAAAGGGGCCCTGCAGGGTTTCCACACTGGGCAGAGTGGTGAGGTCGGCGGGGTGAGTTTGCTTCTCCCGGTCTGTCCCCCGACCTTCTCTCTGTCCAGTGTCCCTGTGCAGAGGTCAGCCGGGGGCCTTTCAGCAGCTATCGATCCCCTCCTGTGTCCCAGAGTAGCACCGTTGGCTCACCTTTGCCTCCCCCCATTCTCCACTTCGCCATCTATTCGGGTTACTCTCCACTTGCTTTCTTGCGCCTTCTCTCCTTCGATTGCCCTCTCTTTTTCTCTCTCTCTGTCTCTCCCTCTCTCTCCCTATTGCTCTCCTTTTCTCATCTTTGTCTCTCTCTCCCTTTCTTCCTTTCTGTGTCTTTCTTCCTGTCTCTTGGTCTTTTTCCTTTATTTTCCTCTCTCTTTTTGGTCTTTCTTTCAGTTTCTGTCCGTGTTGCCGTGTCCTGCTGTTTGCTCAGCTTTTCTCATTCCCTCTGACACATCTGCACTCACGTGCTCACTAGCCCTCTCTGTGGGTTTCGCCATATCCCTTTCTGTCTCTCATCCTCTCTTTTTCTGTCATTCTGCCTCCATGTTGCTCCTGGTCAGCCCTCTCTTTGTTCCCTACTCCCTGCCATCCCCCTTTTTTTCTCTTTTACAGTGTTGAACTTGAATCTCTGTCTCTTTGTTTCTCTCTTTTTCACCTACTTTCTCTTCCCCTGTTTCACTCCCTTTCTCTATTCCCCTCTCTTCCTCTCTCTCTCACCCCCTTTCTCTCTCACTCCCTCTCCCTCTCTCTCTCTCTTTTTCTTTCTCTCTCTCTCCCCCTCTTTCATTTCCTCTCCCTCTTTTACTCACTCTTTCTCTCTTTCTCTTTCCCTCTCACTTCTCTGTCTCTCTCCCCCTCATGCTGTCTCTCTCACATGATCTGCAGCACTCGGCATATTTTTCTCTCTCCCTCCTTCCCTCCCCCTCCCTTTTTTTTACCCATGGTTCCACTGGGGTGAAGTGGGCCCACAAAGGCGGTGTGACCCGCGTGTCCTCCCTCCATTACGCGCCCATTATCCCGGGCGCGCAGCAGGCTAGAGGTAGCTCCTTACCCCATGCCGAGAGAGTCCTTTTGTGCCGCCATGGCCCACATGGCACCGCAGCACCCCACACTACACCACATCACACCACACCTGGGTCTGAAGCAGCAGTCAGCACCGACACGCTTCTCACCAAGCAGAGAATAAAGCTGCATGGGTCCTGACCGTTAGCCACTGGGTAACCATTGTCCATTGTAGTTTCTGGTGCCCTCGTTCTGCTGTTCACTCTTACTGCTGCTGTTGTGCCCCCCCCCCCTTCGCCAGTACACCTGTTTTGTCTTTCTTTCAGAGAAAAGGCTGAAAGAGAGAAGGTGCCGCAGTTGTGTTTCCACCCAACAGGAGACTTGTTGCTGGTGTGGTTAGACTCCTGTAGACTAACCGGCTGTTTGATTGTGTGTGCGTGTGCGTGTGCGTGTGCGTGTGCGTGCGCGTGCGCGCTTGCATGCGTGTGTGTGTGCTGCGCATCTGTGTGTGTGTGTCCAATTGCTTCTCGTGTCTACCCATCACTGTTAGTGCTGTACGTGTCTTACTCTTATTCCCCTCGACTCCAGGGCCTAGAGGTAAAGATTTCTCTCTCTTTCCATCTCTCCCTCTCTGTATCATTTTATACTTCTCTCTCTCCTCCAAAAGTAGTTGTTGTTTTGTCTTTCGCTGCCTCTCTGTCTCTGTCATCCCACCTTAGCTGTAAGCGCTCGCCTCTGTCTAGTTTGTGCCCCAACCTCCCGTCCTCTGTCTCCTCTGTCTGCATTGGTATGTTTTCCTCTCCCTCTGCTCAGCGCAAACCTAATAACAGGCCTCAAATTACCCATAATCACCCTGGCTGGGGGGCTGTGCCGATATCGTGTCGTTCATTTATATTTTTCACCCCCCCAACCCCCCCCCCCCTCGTCTCTCTCCTTTCTTTCTCTGCCCCCTTTTCTCCTATCTCTCGCTCTTTCTTTTGACTGTGGCGGCAGAGCGTGTGCCGAATGAAGGATGGGGCATCATTAGTGCTGTTCCCATTTGCGCCCCCCCCCCCCCCCCCCCCCTCTCTTTCTTACACACACTCACTCACTCACACACACACACATACACTCACATACATACACACACACACACACACTCTGTCAGCAAAGGTTGCGCTAGGCGATGAGGTGCAAAGCCACCCCGAGCAGTTCTTAATAAACGCAGAGTGGAATGTAATATTGTGTGTGCGTGTGTGTGCATTGTGCCTGCGTGTTTGTCTGTGTCTGTGCTTGTGTGTGTGTCTGTGTGTGTGTGTGTGTGTAGGATTGAGGGGCCCACTGACCTCAGAGTGAAGTTCAGGATGGAGTTGGGGTGTGTAATTGGATTACAGATTTCAGTCAGTACAGCACACGCACACACACACACACACACATACACACACACACAGT
>CM059278.1:12905163-12912663 GCA_030347295.1 Setipinna tenuifilis
CAGAGGCAGGCGGCCGGAGAGCGATGGGGCCGATGGCGCCGTTAAACCATGTTAACCAGACACTAACGCGTGTCAGCACGGCCGCCACCCTCACCATCACCATCACCAGCTTAGCCCATCCCCACCCGGCCATAGCCCCCCCCCCCCCACACACACACACACACACACACACACACACACACACACACACACACACCCCACACACCAGGACACACCTCAGCACTGTACCTTGGCTTTAATAATCGGTTTGTTGTCGGCCGTTCTTTCCCCATTTCCCATTTTTACTGCTGCTGTCACCTTCGCTTTTCATTCCTCTCTCTCTCTCTCTTTTCCTCTGTCTGCTGTCTTGCCATTGTTGGCCTCTGGTGTTTCATCAAAGCGTGATAATCCTGTCCTGTTGTGGATTTAAGGGTGGTTTTGCTGACAGTGGGAAATCGATAACAGCACGTGTGCACAATTAAATGTAGAGTGTAGGAAAAATATTTAAAAATTATTTCAAAAATGACTGGCATATACAAATGTAACTATAGTTTACCTATAATGTCAAAAATTGCTCACGTATCTGTGCACCTATCAGCTTTCACTGTAATGAGTGAGGGTGGCTACACCACACATTCGAAAAATCGAGTATTAAAAAAAAACACTTCTGTCTTGCGCACAAGGTGTAGCACAGATGTAAGTCTGCCGTCTGTCTTTGTCCAAGCTCTAAACCAGTGGTGGTCTGGCAGTGCTGTATCACTTTTAGTTTTATATGTACTGCTCTGAGTGCCGTTGAGTGTGAGTGCCATGGCCTCTCTGCATCGGAGCGCTGTAATGGACAGGGTTTATTTTGCGCCGTGGTGCCGTGATTGGCCGAGGCGAGATGAGTGAGTTGTGGGCTGGGCTGCCATGTGTTGATGGCCCCTCTGAGCGGTGATAGAGTGAGGTGAGGGGAAGATTAAGTGCCCCCAAAAAGATGGATGAGGACAGAGAGAGAGTGTGTGTGTGTGTGTGCGTGCGTGTGTGTGTGTATGTGTGTGCGTGCGTGTGTGTCTGTGTGCTTTGTCTCCTTCAGTATGCCCGTCTTAATCTTTCAGTCTTGCTCTTTCATTTTTTTGTTTTCACCTAGACATTTTTTGTCTGGCTTCAGGTCCTTTTTTTCTTCTCTCTCCCTCTCTCTTGTTCTGTCTCTCCTTTTCACTTCCTGGCCATGTTCACATTTTTTCTTGCCATTCCCATTTCCTTTTTGCTCTTTCTTTTCTTTCTTTTTTTGATCTTCCTTCTGATTGACTTTTCTTGTCTCCCTTCTTATTCTCTTCGTCTCTCCTCCCTCTGTCTGTCTGTCTGCCTCACCTGTCTCTCTCGCTCCCTCTCCTCCTGTCTTCTCTCCTCTATCTACATCTCTCTCTCTCCTTCACTCTCCTTCTGTCTGTCTCTTTCTCTCTTACTGCCCAATTGAAAGAGAAGTGCTTTCAACTCTGCAGCGGTCAAATCCCAAATCTGTGCTCTAGTGCCTCCCCTTTTGCCAGTGAAATTCAGAAAAAAAAACTGCATCAAGTTTAGTTTTTGGACACATGGTATTTACATTTGAATAGTAACAAAACAGTAGCAGACTGCCTTAGAAAATATTCTCTTCTTGGGCATTGTTTGTGTAGAGAGGGCTGTTATGGGCCGAGTGCTACATGGTGCTAAAAGGTCAAAGGTCAAATCAATCGTGCTGTTATACTGACATGAGGGTCGTACAGCACCTATGACTAAGCTTGTGACACATTTGTGTACTATTTTAGTGATGTGTGAAATATAGTAAAAGAAAAAAAAAGAGTTTGCCCCGTTTTCCTTGGTGTGGATGAAATTTGTGTTGTGTGTATTTATCAAACACACTGTGGCACAAACACCTCAGTAATCGCTCCTGGATGTCTGATTGGTCTCTGAAAACATCCACTGTCCACTTTGGGTGGCTAACCCCCCCCCCCCCCGCCCCCTCTGTTCTCTCGTGTTTGCAGCTGAGGCACCTGGGTAATGACGAGGTGCACATTGTGTGGTCGGAGCACTCGCGAGACTACCGCCGGGGCATCATTCCCACCGAGTTCGGAGACGTCCTCATCATCATCTACCCCATGAAGAACCACATGTACAGCATCCAGATCATCAAGAAACCAGAGGTGAGGCACACCTGCACAGACCTTCAGTGCAGTGTGTGTGTGTGTGTGTGTGTGTGTGTGTGTGTGTACGCTTGTGCAATTCCATCACTAATTCAATGTAAGACCCATAGTTGATCTCCCAAAGCTCTCTCCCATTAGGATGTCAGTAAAGCCTGTTCCCTAAATATCAACAGCATATGCTGAACTGTGCTTAAATGTCATGCTTTACAAAAGATATGCCATCCAGCTTGTGTGTTGAGTGTATGTGTATTGTGTGTATTTTGTAGCTGTTATACTCTGAACATACATGCTTAAATCTGTTAGGTAAAAGAGGTGTTGTGACTGAAAAAAAGAAGGAATAACAATTATCTGTCTTATTAGTGATTTAAGTTTTGTGATAGCTATGTGGAGGCCACGTTTGACAAAGACATCCTCCAGGGTCACTGCTGTCAATCACTCGTCTGCGTGGCTTGTGTTACATGAGCTCATTAACCTCCAGGACAAGGAGCCTGTGACTCACCTGAGTCCGCCCCAGCAGCCCCTCTTTGGCATAGTGGCTCTCATTTCACACCACAAACGTCTGGGGCATTGGTGGCTGGTGGTGGTGGTGATGGGGATGGGGGGGGGTATCGTCTCTATGAACACAAATGTCTGCTGTCGGCGCGCCCCTAGCCCCACTTCCTGTTCAGTTATGTCCCCAGCACTCGTAATCCGATTCGCTGCATTCTCAGAATTAAATTCCGGCATGGAGATGGATCTGCGAGACCACGGCTCTCCTGTCCTGGGCCACTGGAGTCCGAGGAAATGCAGAAAGATGGCCAGATAAGGGGAGAGAGGAGAGGCAAGGCGAGGCCTGGCTTTTATGAAAGTCAATTTAAGCTGCCCAGCCTGTGCATCAGTGCTGCTGGTCGTACTCCTCTGTTTTATTTCAGGAGGTTTTTTTTTCTTTTTCGTTTTCTTCCCCCACACTCCCAGGCATAGAGGCTGCACTCTGTCACCCATTTAGAAACACTCAAAAGGAATGTTCTGGACTAACATGCCAACTCTTGTGAATCATGTTTCAGAAGCACTTTAAGTTGTTCTGTTCCTAATGTTTGTTGTTGTTGTTGGCTAACTCACTAAGCCGTGACACTTTATAATATCACACTTTTTCTGAAAGGGCCCTCCAAGAAACACTAAGCCCTAAGAATTTCCCATATGCTTGGTTACAGCTGAAATGTTTAATATCTGTCAGCTGGAGACGGTTATGTCCAAATCAGAATTATAAATGCAATTCAAAGTGTCATCAAATATCCTTTATAATATCACACTTTTTCTGAAAGGGCCCCCCTTAGAGCCCTAAGAACTTTCCATATGCTTTTTTACAGTTGGAATGTTCAATATGTGTCATCAAATGTCATGCAAAACTCGCCATTTTCATTTTGAGATCAGAATGGGGGAGAGATGTTTTGTACCAGATTTGATAAGAAATCCTACGTTCTACCTGCAGCACCTGCAACGTTCTTTTGCAGGGCTTGTAAATGAAAAGAGGCTGGCTAAATAAACAAATGTGTGTTGTGGTGTGGTGTTGCAGGTGCCCTTCTTTGGGCCGCTGTTTGACGGGGCCATAGTGGACAGCAAGATCCTGCCGACGGTGGTGAGGGCCACAGCCATCAACGCCAGCCGCGCCCTCAAGTCCCTCATCCCACTCTACCAGAACTTGTATCCTTTCAGCTACCCACAACACACACACATACAAGACACACACACACACACACACACACACACACATACATTCATCCCCCACACACACATGTGCGCACACATGCACACACACAAGACGCCCGAATATGCAAACACATACAAACACACAAACAAGCTAATCATATTCTGTCTTCTGTGGACACTTCCTCTCCTCTGCAAATGAAGCTGGTGAGTTTTGACAAAGTGTGTTTGTGTGTACATGTGTGTGTTCTTCAGCATAAGAGTGTGACTGAAGTTGTACTACAGGGTGGTCATCTACAGACACACTTTGCCTCCTGCAATACAGAGATGACCTCTCTGTATAAAAAAAAAAAATAAACATGTTGTCTGACTGTGGAGATGTGTGCATCCATGCATGTTGGCCATCCATATGTGTGAGATGAGAGAAGATTAGACCAAATAAGATGAGATGAAGTGAAATGAGATAAGAAATGACTCTCCCGGGCCACCGTCCGCCTGATGGTCATCCAGCTTTGGCGCACGCTATCGACGGACTACCACCACCTCCGTGGCTATAGGCCCAGGGGGCACAGGATAGGTAGCATCACTCCTTTGCGCTCTCTCTCTCTCTCCCTTTCTACCTTGCTCCCCCGGTCACTCTGGCGTTCTCATTCTCTCTCTCTCTCTCTCCGTTCAATAGTTATTGACGTCTTACTCTTTCGCTCCGAATGAAAGAGAGCGGTGCTTGTGCATCGCTGGCGTGCAGGTGATGGAATCGCTCTGATCGCCTGCAGAACACAAGCACACACACACACACACACACACACAATCGCTCCCTAAAAGCTCTTGCTGTACAGCCATTTGCTTTCAAAATAGTTCAGTGGCAATTTTTTTCTCTTTCTTTTCCTCTTTTCCTTTTTTCCGTGACTTTTTCTTTCTGTCTCCTTCACTCATTGCCCACTTTGACCAACACACTTCTCCACCTCCACACACACACACACACACACACACACATACACACACACACACACACACATGCACCCTCACACCCTCTTTTTCCCTCTCTCCCTCCCTCCCTCCGTCCATCCCCTCCTCTCATGTGGTCTCTCCAGTTATTCGGAGAGTGACAGGGCAAACAGGAGGTGTGTAATTAGCCGTTTGCTCCTGTCAAGATGATGTGAAGGCTTGCGCTCGCCGGACTAGTCAGCTACGGACAGAGAGCCTGTCTGACAAGATTGTCTATCTGGGAAAAGAACTATTTACCATGAAGCGAAAAAAAAACACAAACACACACACATTCACACACAAACTTGCCCCACACTAACTGACATATGTGTAGGTTTGTGTGGAAGACCGAGTAAGCTAAGAGAAAAAACACACACAGACAGACACGTAAGCACACAGACGTTTATACACATGGGCATATAGGTGAAGAGAAAGTGTGCCATTTTTGAGCTATAGCTATTCTATAGGAGGCAAATAGATGAGGTTTTATTCCCCTGCCCAGTCATTTCAGCCTAATCTTCTCTCTTCTGTGTTTTTAACTAGATAACAACCTTGAAGGGCCTCTGATATTTATTTATTTATTTTCCAGTAATGACAGTCGTATTATGGCCACTCGTATGTAACAAAGAGCACCCCCCCACACACACACACACACACACACACGCACGCACGCACACAAGCACACTCCCCCTTTACGCCACTTCACGCTCTTTCACAGTACTCTAGCCCATAACCTCTGTTTAAAGCTGCCCCCTTTTTCCCTCTTTTCAAAAGACCGAGATGCTCACAGCCCGAAAACAAAGCGAGGCGACAGAGAGAGCGGGAAAACGAGGGGGGCAGGGGGTGGTTGTGGGTTGTGGAGCGATGGAGTGGGGCTGAAAAAAAAATAAAAGAGAGTGGAGTGTGTGGGGGGTGGGGTGGAGTGTGTGTGTGTGTGTGTGTGTGTGTGTGTGTGTGTGGCGTGGAGGTGGAGAAGTGTGTGGGGGGGGGGGCAGGCATCTCGGAGGGGGAAAAGCCGTCCTCGTCTGCCATGTGCTGCGTGCGGCTGAGATTGTTGGGGCCCAGCTTGAGTCTCTCGCCTTCAGCAATCTCGCCCATCTGTGTGTCTGCGCCGGGGCTCGATACTGGACTGAGCTATTGATTGGCGTGAGTAGCACAGGTCGATGGGCCTGACAGCCAGAATTACAGTAATCTGTCATTATCGACGGATGTCTCTCCAAAACCCATTCTGTCTCCCTGTCCCTCCCTCTCTCTCTCTCTCTCTCTCTCTCTCTCTCTCTTCCTCCCTCTCTCTCTCGTGTGTGTGTGTGTGTGTGTGTGTGTGTGTGTGTGTGTGTGTGTGTGTCATCGTCATGTGTTGTTGGGGTGATTTGCTCTCTCTCTCTCTCTCTCTCTCTCTCTCTCTTTCTCTCTCTCTCAATTTCTTTCTTTTCTTCTCTTTTCCCTCATTCTCCTTTTTTTTTTCGAATGTCCAACCTTTTCCTCTCTTGGCACTCTGGTCTCTTCACCGTTTTTGGGCTTCCCTGCACTGCACCACACCGTCTCCTTTCTTTGCTGCCTTCTCTGCACCAGTCTGCAGAACCTCCATTCCAATGCTTTAGTAGCACACACACACACACACACACACACACACACACACACAAAGGCCTACCATCTGTTGTGTATACCTTGTGTTGGGTACTTGACCTCCTTTCCAAAGTCAGTGTCATCCCAGATGCTAAAAACTGTAGATTCTCTGAGCCTGTACGTACATGTCTGCATATATCTCTGACTTTGTCTCACACACCGACACAGATACACACAGTGAGACACACTCTAGAGTACCCCAACCGCGACCATCTGTCTTGCTCACCTGTTGATGGTGGCAAGTCACAACTGCTGGCATCTGTCCTATGCAAGGAGGAATTGTTGCGCTCTAGATGTAGAAAACTCTTTGCTCAGGTGCGTAAAAACCAGAGGAACAAATACAGTCAGTAGAGGATGGTTCGCACACTGGTGAAAAATGAGACAAAGTCTACAAAAATATACAGAAATATCCTTCTTTTTAATCAAGAGCAGAGCAGACGTTTCAGCAAGTGCTTTTCTCAATGCTCTGTGCTACTGACGGCATCTGTCCTATGCCATTGCTTCACACTTTCAGTGATATGAGAACTACAACTAGAGAACTAGTGAAGGTAGGTTGCTTTTTTATTATTATTATTATTAAAAACACTACCACCATCCTTTGGAGGACAACTTTATTTTCACTAACAACTTTGGTAATTTGTGTAAAAATGAAGCACATCTCAGTTTGAAATGTTACATTCCCAGTCCAGTAGCTTTGATGGTGGTTGTACATGATTCGGTAGAGATGTGTGAGCACTTTCCCCGTCAGAGCAGAATACATCACTGACTGAGTCATGATGGAGCTCTTGGTTTAGGAAGGGGCACAGGTTGGGTGGGAAGTGCTGGTGTAAGCTGTTCATCTTGAGGGATATGAAGATGGATGGATGGATGGATGGATGGATGGATGGATGGATGGATGGATGGATGGATGAATGGATTATTGCGTAGGAAATTTTGGAAAGATGGTGGGGTGGTGGTCTTGAGACTGACAGGATTAAGCACCCTGACACCTTCTTCCTCTCTTCTCCGAAAGGACTGTGATGGAGTTCTTCGTAAGCCACATCAAAAGACCCTGTCATCATGCTTT
>CM059278.1:12917663-13154132 GCA_030347295.1 Setipinna tenuifilis
CCCCCCAAATCCTCTTAGCACTTTCATAACATTAGCTTCTTCACCCATGTACAGCTCTGACATTAAATAAACATTACCTTTCATGACAGTTCAGTGTTCTCAATCACACATACAAACACACGCATGCACGCACGCACGCACACACACACACACATGCATCCATACTCACACAGACACACACATGCACGCACACACACTTCACCCGGGGCACTTAGGGTGCGATAAATAGGGGACTGAGCGGTGTGTGTGTGTGTGTGTGTGTGGTGGGGGGAGATCATCACTGATCCTCATGGCCATCTTTCATTCACACACACACACACACACACACCCCTACCCCTCTCCACCCCCAGCCCCAGCCCTGCCTCAATTGCGTTTGGCCAGGTGATTAATAGGGCGGCCCTGTGCCGGCGCAGGGGGGAGCAGGCGGCCAGATCTGGGTGGCTGGTGCCGTGCTGGGGCCCCGGGGCTACGGTGCATTAGGGGCCAGGGCCTATCTCGCCGCTCATCTGTGGGGACATTGGCCCTGTAATGACGGCAGGGTGGCCGGGGGGGGCGGTGGTGGTGGTGGTGGTGAGGGGGGGAGGGGGGCAGCCAGGCCCACGCGCTCGCTGCGTCCCACCTAATAAAATCACTGTTAGAGGGGCCCTTCCATATCACAGCCATCAGATGGGGAAATAAAGCGATTAGCCTCCACTCCAGGGCACACATAGATTTCTGCAATTACAGCCTGTAAAACTCCTCCAATTCGATTATTTGTGCGATGTTTCTTTCTCTCTCTCTCTCTCTCTCTCTCTCTCTCTCCCTCTCTCTCTCTCTCTCTCTCTCTCTCTCTCTCTCCCTCTCTCTCTCTCTCTCTCTCTCTCTCTCTGTCTCTCTCTGTCTCTCTCTTTCTCTCTCGCTCAATCGTCCTCCTTTCCCGGTGCTTTTATACAACCGCGTGCTGCCCAGTGTTAAGGCCACTGACCCCAGGAGTTTTGCTCTCATCCTTTTCTTTGAGGCTCATTGATGTTTTGACAGTATGAGATTCCTGTCTTTACACAGTGGTGGATATAAACATAAAGTCATAATTCATAAGTCATAAAAAGCTATACTGTACGTCCATCCCCCTCACACACACATACTACACTGAACTGCTTCTTAGACTGTCTGGGTACACGTGTGTAGACTTTTTAAAATTTATTATCATACAGTATGTCCTCAGTACACAGCTGTTTTTACTGCTGAATTATTTTTATTTGTTTATAGAGCTGTTGGTATTTCTACTATTTTTGTGGGCCAGCTGCAGTGCAATGTTGTTTTGATGTATCGTGTATGCTGCACCGTATATTCTTCCTGACAAAAATGAAGACTAAAAAGATGGGCCTATATCATTTCAAGGGAGTGGCATGCTTTTCTAGGTTTAGGTGTGTGCATGCATATTACCCTCAAGAAGAGCAGAAAATGTCCTGTTCAAGTTACGGTGAAGTTATTTGCCTCTTTCTAGCAGTTTGTATGTATATTGGCTCAATTAGCCTTTCAGGCGTTTGGATTTCTTACGTTTCTCTTGCCTATTGTTTCACCTGTACTGAAATAACACTTCTGCTGTAACGAATTAATAATACTAAAGCTAACTACTATAACGACTAACAAACACCAATTTCGCTGCATGTCCTGCTTTACCTAGTATGTCTATGCATGTGTAATTACTTGTAATTACTGTAAATACGTCCCTGCACTGTTGTCTTAGAAATACCTTATTGTCCAAAACTTTGCTTGAGTTAGGAATTAAGATATAAAGACTAAAGCTGGGAACAGACCTACCGATTTTTTCAGTCGTTTACGATTGGAACGCGACTGAACACGACTGAACGCACCACACCTACAGACAGGATCTGAAACGATTTTCAGTCGGTTGTAAGCACAAACCTGAAGACGGGATGAAAATTTAGAACAGACTCGCGTAATAAAGGTGCTGTCGTTGCTGACCTTATTTTGTCATTTCCCCGCTATAATACCGCCTGCACACTGGTCGAGTGTGGTTAAAGTTCAGTGTCACAATTGCAACCATGACAATATAGAACGGACTTGCTCCGATAATATCAAACATGTTTGATTTGAGCCGGACTCAGTCGTAATTGCGTCAACAATGGAAAGAATCGCAATGTTTCAAATCGGTCACTAAAACACACATAACGACTGTTGCGCGACTGAACACCGCGACTCCTGCCGATTACCTCGGACTACCTTCGACTGGTCCGGACGTTCCATCGTATCAAAATCGGGGTAAAAAGTCGGTAGGTCTGTTTGGCAGCTTAAGGCACTGCAGAGAGCAATGGCAACAGTATGAGACTTATTCCACAGCTACTACTTGTGGTGTACAACATTTTCATTTCTTCTGGCGAGCCAGCGTCTTGTGCAGTCTTGTGTCGGCAGCCTCCGCACTGCAGTCCTCCGTGTTATAATTGGCTCCGCTGTAATTGGTGTCGTACAGCAGGATGAGGCATTCTGCATGGTGCCACTCTGTGGGTGTTTATTGTAAGTGTGTGTGTGTGTGTATGTGTGCGTGTGTGTGTGTGTGTGTGTGTGTGTGTGTGTGTGTGTGCGTGTGCGTGTGTATGCGTGTGTGTGTCAGAAAATGCTCCAGTCAAGGCCAAGGTTTCACCCCCAGCGTCTGGGACAGATGTGGAGGCCCAACACGCATTCCTGCGGGGCCCTGTCAACCCCTCCTGCCGCTTCCCTTTCATCCAGCCAGCGGCCCACTGCTCCCCTCTCTCCTCTCCTTTCCTCCCCTCTCTCCTCTCCTTTCCTCCCCTCTTCTCTGCTATCCACTCCGGAGGAATCCTGGGCGTACTGCAGCACAATGGAGACAGATGGACTGGGAGAAGGGTGCTGAGAATACGGGCAATTAGACCACCGAGCCCCTGTGGCCCAGGGATAGCGCTGTGTGTGTGTGTGTGTGTGTGTGTGTGTGTGAGAGAGAGAATGTGTGTGTGAGTGAGTCAAAACCCAGAGGAGGGACAATACTGTAATCTCACTCTTGCACTCACACACACCCACACACACACACACCCTATTCTTGTCCTCTTGTGAGGCTGTGTTTCTTGTGTTCTTCCAGACAAGAGCCTCCTGGTAATTGCTGCTGTAAATTGGCATTGGAGAATTAGCAGGCAAGGAGAGAGGGAGATTGGGGGGCCTACTGCATTTCGCTATCATGGCCCAGGCCAGCCGGTCCCCCCCCCCCCTCTCTCTCTCTCTCTCTCTCTCTCCCTCCCTCCCTCTCTCTCTCTCTCTCTCTCTCTCTCTCTCTCTCTCTCTCTCTCTCTCTCTCTCTCTCTCTCTCTCTCTCTCTCTCTCTCTCTCTCTCTCTCTCTCTCTCTCTCTCTGTCCTCGGTCCCAGAGCAGCCTCGATGGGACTAAATGCCTCCAATCAATAGTCCTCATTCTTCCATATTCCACACATCCGCTCGTTTGTCCAAATAACAGCGGATTGCCTTACAGGTTTGGCCCTCTGGCGTAACTGCACGGTCAGTCTTTGTCAGTTATATTTTGCATACATTTCCTTTGTGTGTGTGTGTGTGTGTGGGGGGGGGGGGGGGGGGGGGGGGGGGGGGGGGGGGGGTGCTCATTCCTTTTGTTTTGTATGTGTGGTGGCTGATTTTACACTGATTGAAGTGTGAAATTTTGGTATTGTTATAGTATTGGTAACGGTATTGTAATGCTTATGGTACTGTATGTTGGTGGGTGGTCGTTAGTAATTAGAGTATCCATGTTTGTCTGTATGTGTGTTCAGGAGAAAATGAGACCATGAGAGGGAGAGGGAGAGAGAGGGAGAGAGAGGGAGAGAGAGAGGGAGAGAGAGAGAGAGAGAGAGAGAGAGATGCTGTGTGTAATAGTGTTACACAGTATGTGTAGTCCTCTGCTGCCCCTCTCTGCCTAATCCCAGGGCCCTGTGTTACCCCCCTCACAGCAACTTAGTCATGGCTCCACTCCTCCAGAGAGAAACCAGCACCTCTGTGTCTCTTCTCCTTTTCCCTGGCATCCCTCTCTCCTTCTCTTCCAGAGAGGCCCTGCATCCCTCTCTCCGTCTGTCCTCCTCTTTCAGGGAAGGATGGTTGAGAGTGCGTCTGTGAAGGAGGAAACGGGGTCACTAGATGGTGTGTGTGTGTGTGTGTGTGTGTCTGTGTGAGAGTGTCTGTGTGAGAGTGTCTGTGTGAGTGTGTGTCTGTGTGAGTGTGTGTCTGTGTGAGTGTGTGTCTGTGTGTGTGTGTCTGTGTGAGAGTGTCTGTGTGTGTGTGTGTGTGTGTGTGTGTGTGTGTGTGTGTTAGGGGCGGCGGTGGTGGTGGATCAGGAGAGAGCAATTTGGAGGCTATCAGCACTAGCATGTGGGCCATGGTGAATTAACACAACACGGGGGGAGTGTGTTCCTGGACACCCTCCTCCCCTTTCTCCCCCAACCCTACACACACACACACACACACACACACATATATACACACACACACACAAACATGCACATACACAGAAACACATACACCATACATAACACATACACCACACACATACACAACACAACACACACATGCACACACAAACACATGTACACACCTTAGCAGCACCCCACCCCCCCCCCCCCCCCCCCCATGTCGCACCCCTAATGTGCTAACAAGCGTGCCCCGCTGCCTGTTCTTCAGTGGCAATTTCACCGGCGTCTCTCTGAAGCCCGGGAGTCGAGCGCGGTGACAATGAAAAAAGCTCGGCAGGAGCCGACGGCATCCTCCCCAGTACAGCGCACTCAGCACCCGCTCCCCCTTCTCCTCTCCTCCTTACTCCTCTCCTCTCCTCTTCTCCTCACTCCTCTTTTTCTCTCCTCTCTCCTCTGCTTCTCTCTTCTCGTCTGCAGGGAGGAAAATTAGATTCGGCTCTTTTACCTTTTACTCTGTCAACCTCATGTTCTACATTATCCTCATTTACTCACTCTCTTTACTCTTTGTCTCTCCCTCTCACTGTCTCTCTCTCTCTACTTTTGTTTGGTTTTTCTCTTTCTTCTCTTTTTTACTTCTTTTATACACTCATATGCTTCTAGTCCCATCCCTCACTTTGTGTCACTTTATCTCTTATTCTTTAATAATAATAATAATAATACATTAGATTTTTATAGCCTTTTCATGGTACTCAAAGACGCTTTACAGATATATTGATACACACATACATACACATAAACACACACACACACAAAATTACTTTTACTTTGTCCTCTACCCTTTTTCTACTCTACTCTCATCTGTGTGTAATACTTGCTCATTCTCTTCATCTTACGCATGCTATCTCTCTCACAAGCCTACCTGAAACAACCGGCATCTTTCTGAAAGGACCCGTCTTTCCTTTCTGCCCACTTTTTCTTTTTGCCTTTCTTTTTTCTTTACTCTCATTTTTCTGTTACTCTTTCTCTCCTCCTTACCTGCTCTGTCGCTCTTTCTCTCTCTCTGTCTCCCTATCTCTTACTCTCCCTCTCCCTTTCTTATTCTTTTAACAAGCTGAGCAGAACCACCCCATCAGGAAATTCAATTACAGTAGTCAGTGGGTAGTGGGTCCACAAGTAGGGCCCCTATTTGCTTTTGAGCTTGTTAATGCAAGAAGACGGGCAGCAGGGATCGAAAGGTGGAAAGTAGGGTGTGTTTGCGGGCGGGTGGGTGGGTGGGTGTGTGTCTGTGTGTGTGTGTGTGTGTTGAAGGGGGGTGATGAATCGGGGGGGGGGGGGGGGGGGGGGGTGTTTTCTCTTCCACCTCCTTTCTTCCCTCTGCCACACAAAAGGCAGCACGGCAAGAGTCAAAAACGGAGGGGAGCCGAGTTTTGTCGTCTTGGTGACAGGGCGGCATGGGAAGTGTGCGTATCGCCGGTCGAGGAGAGGAAGAGCAGTGGGGTAGTGTGGCAGAGCGCGTCACAGCACGGTGGGCATTTACAGACAAACAGGGCTGTGCTACATTTCTAGACCAAAGAGACAGTGCTAGGCAGAGGTGTACCTTGCCAACAGGCAACACCAGCAGCTGCCTGGCCAACCTTTGAACTACAGTGGTGGCAATGCAGTTTTCAACAACAGATGGAATTTGTGCATAGTGCCTCAACAGAACTTTAGAATTGTGTCTGGCACTTGGTGAAGATCGCCGGGTCACAGTGGAGGCGCTGGCGTACATGGGATGGCATGGCCCAAACACACACTCACACAGACACACACCTACTCACACACACACCTACTCACACGGACACACACACACACACACACACACACACACACACAGCATCTGTGGTCTAATGGTTAGGCAGTTGGTCTTGGAATTGGATCGCAGGTTCGATTCCTTTACCAGATGGGTGGGGAAGTGATTTAACCAGCAGTCTCCTGTCCCCTCATACATGGCTGAAAGGCCCTTGAGCAAGGCATCTAACCCTTTGTTGCTCCAGGAGGAATGTCCCTGTACCTAATTCACTGTAAGTCACTCTGATAAGAGTGAAGAGTGTCAGCTAAATGCAATGTAAAGGTGTTATCGGCTATCACAGGGGTGACCTCACACCACTCTGCTGGGTCTATAGGGATAAAACATTTATAAAATCTAACAAACTTTTAACTATATTCACATACCAATCAGACATTCTATTTTGGAAAGTCTAATTTTGTCATTTTTTCTTTTGCTAGTGCACACTGTTCAACAGGCATTACAAGGCAGCTACAGCCATGACAAGCTGATTAGCTTCCTTTAAGTTACAAATGTGTCAGCCCCGTAATTCTCTATTTCTCTCTTTTCACTCTCTTCTCTTCTCCCTTATTCCCCCCCCCCCCCCTCAATCTCTCTCTCTTTCTCTGGGCAAGGGTGAAAATTACCCCTCCTGCCTCCTGTCAAGAGTTGCTCACTTGCCGACCTCAGCAAGAGCATGTCCTGCAGTTATTTCATACCTACGTGTGTGATTGAGCTAATTGGCCCTGTCTGATTTTGCACACACACAGACGCACACACACACATGCTTAATTAGCTGGAACAGGATGAGGAGGGGGCCTGTGGAGGTGCGGATCTCCCGAGGAGGTGTGGGCACCCAGAGGAGGCTGGCTGGATGCTGGAGATGCCTGCCTGCTCTCTCTTCCTCACCCCTCCTCTCTTGGGCACGGCCACTGCCTGTCGAAACAGAGGGGTTTTTTAGGTGACGTGCAAGTGTTATGTGCATTTTGTAACACGCTCTTGTACATGTAATTATGGTTGCAAGGCTGTGTGTGTGTGTGTGTGTGTGTGTGTGAGAGAAAGAGAGTTTTAGGGTGTGCTCTCCGCTGTGCGGGGGAGTGAGTATTCTACAAGAGTATGTTACACAGTGTGTGTGTGTGTGTGTGTGTGTGTGAGAGGGGTGGGGGGTTTAGAGTGTGTGTGAGAGTGATTGCTCTCTCCAGGCCCTTTCACCTGCATGGCCACAGTCACAAGCATGGAGCTAGTCAGGCAGTGGGAGACAGGAAAGAGCCAAAGACACATCCACAGGATGTCAGCACACACACCTCACACGTCGGTGCACTGCTTCTGACAGCTAGGCACCCACCAGTACGTGGAAAGAGAAACACGGCGCGAAGTGCGGCCTGACATACTCGTTTCTTTCTCAGCCCAGCATGATGATCTCTCTCCTTCCCTCCCACTGTAACTCTCCTAACTCTTCTCTGTCTGTCTCTCTCTCTTTCTCTCTCCCTCTCTCTCTCTCTCCCTCTCTCTTTCTCTCTCTCTCTGTCTCTCTCTCCCTCTCTCTTTCTCTCTCACCCTCACCCTTCTCTCTCTCCAACACTGCCATTGCTTCTGTGCCTGTCTCCCTTCCTTCCTGCCTATTTCGCTCTCCCTCCCTCCCTCCTTCTGTCTGTCTCTACTGTCTGTTGATCTATATCCCATTGTCTCTGTCTTTCTCACCCTTGTCTCCCTCTATCTGTCTTTCTCTCGCTGTCTCTGTGTCGGTCTCCCTTTCCTCTCTCCCCTTAAAGGTCCAGGTCTGTCCCTGCCCCTGTCTGGCTGCCCCCGCAGCTGCAGCAGTGCACTATATTAATACAGGCTCCACGGCCCATATGCAACTTAATCCAATCCCCTCCATTTGGGGAATGCCGCCGTTTTCAGGCCTATGCGCTCCAAACCTAATGCAATCCCGCCCATTAACACAAAACCATCATTTTTCTTAACCGAATAAGGCAGACAGTAAGATGGCCATTGTTGCCCAATGTCATCTTGCGCAGAAGCAATGACAGGGGTCGTAATGCGGTTTGTGTATTATGGAATGGTAGCTCGAGTCCCTCGACTTCACCATTCTTGAGTTACAGATGAGAGTGGGGATTGTTTTTCTTTCTTTTTTTTCCCTCCTTCTAAATGGGAAAAAAGATGTCGTTTGTATGGATTATGGGTGTCGATGGTTTTTAAAGCTGTCTTCGGAATGATTGTCTGTCATTGATGCTTATTTTTGTTCACGTAACGAGTTTTATTGCGCTCTTGTCCCCTTGGGTTGACCTCGTAGTGTAACGTTAAACACTGTGTCATTTCAAGTCAACATTTTCACCTTAACCCGTTGCTGTAGCTACGAGGAACGAGCCCGTTACCTGCAAACCATTGTGGAGCATCACCTGGAGCCAACCACGTTTGAGGACTATGCAGCCCGCATGTTTTGCCCAGCCCCCCACCACCACCTCCCCTCCGAAGCAGGTAAGGCAGTCGTTCACCCCTCCCCTCCCATTTCATCACCTTCAGCCAATCAGCAACCCTTGCCACCTGTCACTCAACCACAGGGAGGGCGGCTTCTGCACGTGAGATGTTTGGGGTGCGTTGTTTGTTTGCAAACTTTTAGTTTCACTGGAGACCTGGAAGTGGTGTCTGGATGCTCCCTCACGGTCAGCATAGACAACACACACACACACACACACACACACACAAAACAAGGTCACCACCAGACCTGCCATGGTCCGACTGTATGTGTCATTTTTATCATCGGCATTATCACTGCACTGCACATTTAAGCTTCTTCCTCCTCCTTCAGAGACACGCGCTCAGATTCTCTCCTCTCTTCTTTTGGCTTTCTGTCGCTCTGTCTTTTTCTCTCCCCCTTTCCTCCTTTTGTTCTGTTTCTCTCTCTCTCTCTCTCTCTCTCTCTCTCTCTCTTTCTCCTTTCTCCTTTCTCACTCACATACACTAATGCCTACTCCCTCTCTGCCCATCTGTGGAGACAGAGGCAGGTTTCTCACCTACACAGGGTGGAAAGGTGTAAAGTGCTCTGGTTTCCACTGGTCTACTGGCTACACACACACACACACACACACACACACACACACACACACACACACACATATTGGTATCCTGAGACCCTCTGTGTTGCTTAAACCTCATCTTTTTTGTAATCACGTATAAAGACACACACACACACACAGGCCAGAAATTAATTGGCCATAAAACTACTTCCATTCCATAAGACAACAGTATTAACGTTTTCTGTATTAAACCATATTGTTAAAATGAAACTTCAAGAAATGTGACTGGACTAAGGAACTATTTATTGATTAATATTACTTTCTGTAAAACGTACATGTAACTGTCTGTGCGTGTGTGTCATTTTTTTTGTTGTTCAATCAGTTGGGGGAAGAAAAAAATAATAATTTGATTTGAGATTGAAAAACAGGAGCCCCCAGAATGCAATGAGGGGCTGTGCAAATGAGGGCTGTTTTTCAGTGTCAAATGTGTCCTTTGTTGATTAAGTTTCTCTCTTTTTTTGTTTAACATCAGTCCCTCAGAGGACTCTCTGCTTTCTCCTAACACACAAAGTGATCCATTTTTTCTTTTCTTGTTTTTTTTTCCCTTCTTTTGATTTTTTTGTTTGTGTTTTCCATTTGATTTCATTTCATTTTTTGTTTTTGTTTTCTTTTTTTTTTTGTTTTTTTCTTTATCTTATGTTTCCCCCCGTTTAGATCATAATCTATCACTTGTGTATATCTAAAGGTAAGATAACCCTGGCAACGCCCGAAAGAGCTCAGACTGACTCTCCTTTAGTCCTTCTCTCTTGTGCTTGTAACAAGGTTATGAGCTCTTTGTTATCGCTCCCTTTTAGACTCTCTCTTTCTCTCTGTCTCTTTTGCTCGCTCTTTCTCTCTCTCTCTCTCACCTTCTGCTTCTCTCTCTCTCTCTTTCTCTATCATCCTTCCTTACACTCTCTCTCTCCCTCTCGCTTTCTTTTTCTGTCTCTATTTCTCTCCTTCTCTCCCTTTTCTGTCATTTTTCTTCACTGTCCCCCAACTGATGACATTCTGTCTATTCTCTTCCCTTCATCTTTGGTTCTGAAGAAGTCTGCATCCATCCATCCATCACTAACTCATCCCTCTTGCACGCACTCTGGCTAACATGTATACATACGTGCACATACGCAAGCACACACTCACACTTTTCCACTAACCTCAGCACGAGTGAATGCTGTGTGTGTGTGTGTGTGTGTGTGTGTGAGAGAGAGAAAGAACACAGACACACACACACACATCCACCCTGCTTGTCATGTTTGCTTCCTTGCTCTATACCTCCACAGCCGCCACCACCACCCCTTCTGGCATGAACTACGGTAGTACCGTTTCCTGTTTTGTGTTGAGTGTGACCATGTGTGTGTGTGTGTTCTGTGTCATGTCGGACATCTGTCTGCTGCGGTTTGAAGGAAGGTCGTACAGATCCCTTAAATCCAATCCCAACACTCGCTCCACTTAGAGTTAACCTGTCCATTATGCCACAGCCCTGACATGGTTGTGTGTGTGTGGAGGTCACGGTAACTGTATGCTAATATAGTGGTGTGCTTGCGTCCGTTAGCGCTGGTTTGGCTACATGTTTAAGTGCTCGTGACAGACAGACAGGGACATTCCCCTGGTGTCCGTAAACTCTCACCAAAGACAGACAGGCTAGACACTGGTAAGTAAGGTCATAATGTTGCTGTGTGTGTGTGTGTGTGTGTGTGTGTGTGTGTGTGTGTGCGTGCGTGCGTGTGCGCGCCTGCATGCATGTCTCCAGGGTGTACTTTTGTAAAGCAAGGGTGTGAACAGTGTGTGTGTGTGTGTGTGAGTACATTTTGATGTGACTAGGTCCTGCTTTTTATCTTGTGTGTTTTTCTCTTCTCTGTGCACCAGCTGTTGTCTCCCTCTCGGCTTGTTCACTGCTCACGCCTCTTTATCTTTTTATCTCTTTATCTCTCCCTGTTTTTCCTTCCCTCCTCTCATCCTTTCTTTTTTTTGCATTTCTGTTTTTCCCGGCTCTCATGCCCTCCATCAAACTCTACTCAATTTCTCTCCTTGTTCCTCAATTCCTCCTCCTCTTCCTTCTTCTTTTTCTTCCTCTTCCTCTTCCTCCTCTTCCTCCTCCTCTTGCCAATCAACCCCCCCTTCATCTTTTTCTACGACATTTGACTTCCTAAACTCATCTGTCACTGATTCTCATCTTTTTTCTTTGTTCTTCCGTCCTCTCTCCTTTTATCCTCTTCTGGCTTTACTCCTCAAAATTCTTGCTCTGTCCTCTCCTCTCTTTTTCTCACATCTCTTTTCTGTACTCCTGTTTGTCCTTTGTTGTCTTTCCTGCTTTTCCGTTTCTCTGTCTTTTTTCCCCCGTGTACACTCTTCTTTTTCTTCACGTGTCCTTTATCCCTTCCTCTTTTCTATCTGTCTGTCTGTCTATCTGTCTGTCTGCCTGTCACCTCCACCCCCCTCCACCCAAGAGAGAAATGCTGTGGTGTTTCTTCTCCTCCCCAAACCTCCACTAGAAAACATTGGCCTCATCAAGGTAAAGGGCAAAGGCTTGAAAAGGAAGGTGTTTCACGCTAGCTGTGAATGGTATGCTCAAAACTCAACCAACAACAAAGTACTTTTCTCTCTTTCTTTTTCTTTCTTTCGCACTCATTCTCACTCTTTCTGTCTGGCTCTGTCTTTCTCTATATATTTATATATATATTCTTCCTGCTTCTCGCTGTCTCTTTGTCCATCTTTCAGTTTAGTTTGTTTTCCGTTTCTTCTTTGTTTTGTTTCCCCCCTCTGTTGGAATGACGTATTTCTTTCTCGTCTCCCCCGCCCTGTGATCTCCATCTCTCCGATGGATTAGGTGTCATGTCTCTCAGTGTTGATTAGTGATGGCATCCTGTGTGATCAACTTGTGTTTTTTTTTTCTTTAATTTCTTCTTTCTTGGTTTAGCTTGTGTGAAATTCACCCAGAATATTGCGACTGTGAAACACACACCCATCCCCTGAGGAAACCTGTTATTTACACCAAGTAAATGCGCCCAAATTTTTAAAATAAAAAAATAAAGAAAGAAATAAAACAACTTAAGTTTGGTTACTTATGTTTGGTTTGGAGTACATTTGATTGATACTCACTCCAGGTTTTTTGGGGGGTGGTGAGGGTGGGGGAGGGCTTTTTGAATGATCATTTTGAGTGAAATTCACACCAAAAACCAGCACTGACTCCTCGTCAGGGATGAAACGGATCGCTAGTGGGCCCCATCCGTCTTACTCCCACCCCTCTTGTGTTTGTCCAAAGCCATGACTCTTACCTCTCCAGCCTTGACAAAAGGAGCTTTGGTTCATCTTTACCTCCGGTCACCGTAGCACTAAATGCATGTGCAGGCTGTCTGCATAGAGAATGACTAGTGTGCCTGCCCCCCCCCCCCCCCCCCCCCTGTTTGTAGACTGATGTCCTGTTGTAACACCTCCCTCAATGTTATGACTAGTCAATGGTCTGTCAAGTCAGCCCCAGTCTGTCACCCGTAGCCTCATGTCTCATGTTGATGATGTTGCCTGTGATGTGTGTGAGTGTGTGTGTGTGTTTGTGTTGGTTGTGTGTAGGTGTGTGTGTGTGAGGGTATGTGAGCGAGCGGGGGGGTGTCTGACTTGTTTTTTTTTTCCCTTCTCCAATCCTTTTCAACTACCCCCCCTCCCCAACCCCCCCACCCCTCTCCTTCCCCAGGCTCATGCCACGAGACTCCGTCAGCCGAAAGCCCAGCGGCGGCAGCAGCAACAGCAGCGGGGGTGGCAGGGGGCGACGGGAGCGACTCAGCCTCGCCAATGTCCCCTCGTGCTAGCAAGAGCCGCATGTCCATGAAGCTGCGACGCTCTTCCGGCTCAGCCAATAAGACTTGACCGCCCCCTGGCTCCGACCGCCTGACCCCTGCCTGACCCCCACACGCACTCCCCCCGCCTTCCCTTCCCCCCTCACTGCCTGTGCTCCTCTTCTAGATCCAGCTGCTGCCCCCACGTCTCCCCACCACCACAGCACTCCTCTCACACTCACCAGTGTCCACGGGGACGACAGGACATCGCTGGCAAACTTGTCTCTCTTTCCTCTCCTCATCATTTTGGGTTCTCTCTCTCTCTCCGCCCAAACATCCAATCCCCCCCCCCCCCACACTTTACCCCATTTTCACCCCTACGAACATCAAACACCTGTTTGCCTGTGATCTTTGTGGAGTGTGGACCAGTGACCCACGCCATAGCTGTGCCACCTTTAGTAGGAAGCATACACTTTGTCTGCTCTCCGCTCCCACATTGACACCAACACACACACAAACACACACACACACACACACACACACTCACACAGTCATGTACAGTACACCCATGCCAAGGATACTGCTGTGCCGACTGGACTGGACTTCGAAAGAAGAAGAGGGACCGTGGGAGGACAGTGCCTAGACTCTGCTTGTGCCCATGCCAAAAAATTAAATAAATAAATAACACTCATATAAATAAAAAACAAACAAAAAACACTTCTCTTGAACTCTCTGGACACAAAAAAGTCCTGCCACTCCGTACTCTTGGAGCTATTCGAAGAGGAAGAAAAAGATTAACGGGAACAAACTGCTCCAAATGCTGATGCTCCAGGTCTTTCAGCACAGACGCCTTTTTACGTGCGGGGAGAAACGGAGATAACAGAGACAGAAAATGCGGTGATGAGACACTGACTCCTGTCACGCACTCCATCACCCAGTCACCGTCTGCTCCCAGCTCTGAGAAGAGTGTTGACTCTTGCACTCTCTGCTGTAACTTCCTTGGCAAGTGAGAGAACCCCACCCACTCCGTACCGTTAGCCACGATGCCAGTAACGGTTACATGAAATGGCAAAAAAAAGTCATTTAAGAAATAACACCAGTTTCCCTTATGGCTACTATTGTACCCATTGTGGAACATGCTAGAAACCCACTCTGTATACTATATATATACATATATATATATTTGTACTGTAGAATCGAAGCTTGCTTTGTTTACAGTTTGCAAAGATGCTGGCCAATGTTTGGCAGTAGGGCCTTTATTTTTTGGCTGAATAACATGTGTTATGTCTGAGGTATGTTTGTAGAGGGAATAAGAAAGCACTTCTTCCTGTTACATATATTCCATACTTATTTTGTTTTTGATTTTGATTTTGTTTTGTTTTTGTTCCCACACCAGTTGTGGAACTGATATTTTGATTCTAATTGTTTTCACTACTGGTCACAAATGGTTATGGTCAAGATTGTTTTATCAGTTATCACCTGATTTAGAATGTTACTGAAACATTGTTACTATATATATTATGTTTCAACCACAACACCACTTTTCACCAGTAACAGTACACTTGTATATACTATAAATATAAATATATACATATTTAATGTATGTGTATAGTGTATGAACAGTATTTGGTCTGTGTACATAGTTAACAATATTTAAATCAGTCCAAATGAGCAGAAAGCAGAAACTCAAACTAACTCGGAGCCGTTCAGAACATTAATCTTTATTTTATTTTTTTTCAAAACATTTTTAATAGAGTTTTCAAAAGATGGCGATTGTCAGGCCTTGCTGTAACGCACCCCGTTGCTGAAGTACCCTGCGCTTTCCCTGTCCACTGGTTTAATGCATTGGCAGCATCGTATGTTTTGTGAACGACCTGATGTGGCAACCAAGCCAAGCTTTTTTTTTTTAATTGAAGAGCGCTGTAATGTTAACCCAGCAGTTTGTATGTAAATGCCAATTTACTGATACCTGAACGACAGGTCGGCCAAAGAGTTTTTAAAATGTATAATGTGCTAAAGCCTAACTTACAGAGACAAAAGATCGTAGGCTATGTATGCATGTATGTATGTGTAGCCCACTCATTTTCCAGATCAGCCAATGTTTGATAAAGCGCACAGCCATGCAAGACCTCACTTTTCTCTTCTCAATGCGATACACCAGACGGGGAAAGCGAAGGGAACCACTGTAAGATCTTACAGCTGTTGTTTTATACCTATTAAGAATTGTGCCCTGTCGCCAAGTTATGTGTTCGTTTGCGGTTTTCTTTTTTTTATATATGAACTTAACATTAAGATGCTGATGTCTTCACCGAGTGGTAGGTGTTTTGACGGAGAAGAAAGGGATAGCATTATTGACTGTATTAAGACAATGTGTTCCTTGCCATGCTTAAAAGAGCAACGGCTTCTGGCATGTTTGGAGTCAATTCCTTGCAAGTCATATTCCGGTTTTGTTTTGTTTGTTTTGTCAGATTTATACGAGGTCAGTTGATTTGTTAGGACTTAAGAGTATTGTATTTTCAGATAAAGAACTATGCGAAAGTTTAAGACCGTGAGGCCAAATCCAGACTTCTATGCCGGCGCGCGACCTCTACCCCCTTGCACGAGTTACTGAGACCGGTGCCTGTTGTAAAACTGAGGGCAAAAACAAAAAAAATCTACCTTTGAAGGTTATGATGTACGCTACTACTGACCAAAGGCTGCATGACGCCAGTACTAACCGCATGTGTTGACATAACAGCTTCACAACACCAAACACACGCACTCACCCGCACATACGCCAGGCTGTAATAATTGTCATACTTGTAGTAGCCTATCTATACAATAATGGTTATGAGAGACGGAGACTACGGAGATGTGCAATTGAACATGGAAATAAAGGTGTTCATATCACAGACTTTATTTCGTCTGCTGTCTGTTTTTCTTGATTTTGTGTTTTGGGGAAAAAAAATTCAAACATTCATTTTTAAGACAGAAGTGTGATGACTTGTTCAGCGCAAGGTGATCGATAAAAATTAAACGATTAAGCCTCGGGTCACACGTTTTATTGACTTTACCTTACAGTTTGTCACATCAATGCAATAATTTGTTGTACATAAGAAAATATAAATATATAGCATGTATACTTTGTTGTTACATAGAGGCCAAGAATATTTATAGGCATTTCCCGGCTGATAATTATATGGGTGGTACATTTTTGTCACAGTCACCGCGTTTGCACATTCACAAATATGATGCATATGAAAATACGTTTTTATAGATGATTTAGAAAGAACAACTAGACAACTAAACAAGTTGAATTTCCATAGGAACTATACGTGTAAGTGGAGAATAGTATATTCTTGTAATTGGTACATGTAACAGAAACTTAAGTTTTCACATGGGTGTAAAATTGTCTTGAACGGTCTTGATTATATTAGCCCACCTCTCGGGGTCTGTTTTTTCAGGTCCCTTGAGCATATAAATTAAGTTGCTGCAGTTAAGTGTCCATTACACACAAACGCTAAACCTTACAGATGTCAGTGATGCCGGTGCAAATTCATAGTGACATAAATAAGAGTGGGTGGAAAAACAAAGCTTAAAACGCTTATCATTATTTTGCTATGCTAAACAATTAATTTCAGAGTTGTGTGATTTCCTTGAAGAGCATGTGCTTGTCCATATGAGATGTGACATGCCTTTAAAATATTTAGATGTCACCCACTTCTCCCCCGTTAGCAGCCGGGTCTCACGGCCATTTGCAGGAGCATGACTTGCCTGCTTTCTGTGGGGTGAGACTTGTTGATATGCCTTGTCAGTCCGGGTGAGCTAAAAAACGTGGACGGACAGTGTTTACACGAGAAGATTTGTTGTTCACCGTGCGTCAGCTCCGGTCTAACGAGCGCATTGGCGCTTTTCATGGGGTTCAGGAACAGGTCCTCCCTCACGGCGTGCCAAAGTCTGTGCTTGTCCCGGATCTCCAATGAGGGGAAGTGAGCTCCGCAGAGGTGGCACGGGAAAGTGATTTGTTCATTCATGTACTGGCTGTACGGAGACGGTTTGATTGTCTCGTGTGCCGCCAGGTGTTTTCGCAGATATGCTTGTCTTCGAAACTTCTTACCGCAGTAGCAGCACTCGTACACCTCGTCCCCGCACCCCGGAGATGGCAAGCACGGGGCAGCCGCCGGCTCCGCTTTATCTACGCAGTGCAACAAGCTGTCTTTCTCGCTTGGTCTGATATGCAGATCGAAGCACTTCTCGGGTGAGATATACTGCTGTCGCAGCGACGGCGGACTCTCTCTGCGCATCTCTTGGCCATGTGAGCTGTCAGCTGAGCGATGGCACTGAGAGCTATCCAGTGAGTTGTGGTGCTGATTGTTCAACCGCAGCTTGCTCGCATTTTCTTTCTCCTCTGCGGATAGCTTTTCCATTCCCCGGCCGTCTACAGACTTTTTCCCGCCTTGTGACTCGCCGTTGTTCGCTGCACGGGGTTTGTGCCAGCGACGGTGTGAGGCCAAGTTGGCTGGACAACTGAAAACTTTGTCGCACTCAGGACAGCGGTACTCGATGCGGACGATCCTGGAGCACTTGTGCTGCGCCAGCGAAAACGGGTCCTGGTACTCCTCCTTACAGAGCTGACAAATGAATTCGCCTAAAGGTTTCTTTCTCCCAGAGGACGATGTGGGTTTAGTCTCAGGACCCTCTTTCTTAATTTTTAGTCCCAGCACGGGCGAGGTGGTCACTTCATCCTCGAAGTTAAGTTTCCTCATAACTTTGGGCTTCTTCGCTGGTGGCTTGCTTTTGCGCTCGGTGTCAGTGCTGGAGCGTTTCAGATTCTGATGGAATGTGGAGTACAGCTGAACTGGCGTGTCGAATTGCATCTCCCCGTGGTTCATGAGTAGCCGCTCGATGGACGACACAGGGGTGGTCAGAGGGAACGACTCGGCTGTGGCCGGTGAACCTAGGCATCTGTCAAAAAAGGACTCCTTTAACTCTGTGCTGACGGGTTTAATCGGACTGTACGCAGCTTCAGCCCGGCCGGGTGATCCTATGGGCTGTGCGTCGCTAATGTGTGGCGGTGACAGATCGGTGATGTCCACTACAAGTTCTACATCTCTTGGACTTTCGGGCAGCTGGGCTTGCTCGGTTTCTGTAGGAACGCGTGTCCATGTTTCTCGGAGGTCTTCTGTCTGCGGTGCACTTGAATGCGCAACTAAGACGCTTGCTGGTCCATCTGGGATGAGCGCCTGCAGGTGCGCTTTGGGAAGCTCGGTGGCCCCTTGGCGCGCTCTGTAAGATGCAGGAGAGCCGCGTTTACTCCGCTTCACCAGGAAACCTCGCGGCATTCTTTGCGTGTTCGTCCCTTTCAAGACAGAACTGACAGAGACCGCAAGATGCAAAACTGTCACTTACTACAGAACAGTTGCAGGCGAACGCAGCCAAGTGGAGAAGAGGAGCACTGTCACGTCGATACGCATGGCTTGTTTTTTATCTTCGGGGTCGCGTTCTGCTTTTGTGAAGTCACCGTCAGTGTCAACGCCTCACCCAATCAGTGGCGACACTAAAGAGGGAGGGCGTGTAGCATTAATGAGGATATCCACTTACAGATTGATTGCTAATGGACAGCAGATTGCATTTTCTCACATCCGTATGATTGTTGTAGGCGCTTGGTGGATTAGACCAGGCTCTACTTTTTCCTTTAACGGCCCTTTATTGTCGCAGATGCTTGTTAAATCCAAGTGATGTGTGTTCAGTATCAAATTATATCACAATTACACAGGCGGTGTTTTGGTAAAGACATCAAACCAACTTGTTAATTTGTCTGATTAAACTCTATAATACAGAATCTCCTGAATGGCAAAAAGAAATAGCACTTATTGCATCGCAATTAAGGCTTATTTCTAAACTGCTGCATAGTTCTCAACACAATTATTTCGGAAATTGATTGATACATAACATCAGATGTTCAAATTATAACACGTGCATTATAAGTGAGTAATACTATGCATGCGCACGTCTTAAATTATTTCAGACGTTCCAAGTAAAATAATGAATTAGGCTGTTGTAGGCCATTATCCAGTTTAATGCCTTAATATGATTGAGCTGGATGAAAAAAAAACTCGTATCGTGTCAGCGAATAAATAGAACAGCATGTGGCTTATCCAAATATATTTTTTGAAACCAAATGCCTCCCCCCTTTAATAAAGAAATGTCTCCTAATGAACAGAAGCGCACATGCACCGCGTCCGCACAGATCATTAATGAGAGCGAGCCTATGCACTTCGGTGTGCGCTCGTTAACCTTTCTCTGAATTCTGGCTTAGCGTTTAAACACTTCCTGTTGTTGTAAACAGAAAAAGACTATTAGGATGCAGGATTCTTTTTGGCTCTGTTTTTCGTTGGCAGGCTACATAATTTGGCGCTGGGCGCGAGCCAGCATGGAGCCAATTTGCTGCACTTTACCTGTTACCTGATACGTGTATCTATGATCTGGTAAACTGGTGTTTGCTCAGTAATTCAGTCGCTTAATTTCAACCACGAGAATACTGAAAGCATAATTTAATCATCCACAAAAAGGCGACAGCGGCTTTTGCTTCTGAAACCTTAAAAATGTATGGGCAAAGCAAGATAGGCCTAATGACACGTTTAAATGCTAAAGTGAACTCTCTTCATTTCGGTTTTAATATTACATGATATTAATCTAGAGTTAAGCGGAACATTTTGTAAATAGACGTTTTATTGTTGTCGTTAGCGATTAGATAAGTTTGTTTTTATTGCGAACAGATGCTCGAAATGTTATCTTGCACACCGGTTAGATCTTTTATTACTCTCTCGCAATCACATCTGTGCTTATGTGTTGGCCCCAGATAAGAAAGATGCTATCGGTTGCATGGATGTAAATTGCCAAGCGGTTTTCACCAAGCCGTGCGGGGAAGCCAAAGCATCCCGCATGCATTCACTGGCTTTGTGGCATTAACGATGGGAAGATCTCCCCCTCCCATTCCCAGGGCATCACGCTATCTCTCGGCAGAAGGGGCAGCGATGCTCAAGGCAATGACAGGACAGCGTTGGGGGCCTGTCCAATTCGCCTATAACCTGCCAGCGGGAACGGCACACACACACACACACACACGCACACACGCTCTCTCCCTCCCTCCATCCCAAAGCTGTGAGCGGAGATAAGGGATCGGGGTGTCTAATGTCTTTTCATTTTGGTAGAGGGGGAGGAAGCGATGGGGCCGACCTCCCAGATTCACATACTCCGCTGTGGTTAGCGGTTACAGAGGGGCGTCGCGACCCATTAATCAGAACAAATGGGCGTGAGAGTAGGGAAGATGAGGGGACGCTTTCCTCAAAAGTGAGGAACAGGCCACTGTGGGAAATTTAACAAATCTTTCGAAAACTTGCCACTGGACAGTGACATTAACAGTGAGTCTACGGAGAAGTTCTGATTTCAGCAGAAAACAATAGTCTGATAGTCAATTGATGTTTATTACATTATAGGTCTAAGCTCAGCCTGAGTCATTTCATTCGGCCTCAGATAAGATTAGAGCATTTATACAATTTAGTGCGCAATAATTCCATACACCTCCCCACCCCAGTTTAGTCTTGAAAATCAGTGGCCAGTCTAAGCTGTTGTCCACACACGGTTATGTCCTTGACCTTCATCACATAAGCCAAATAGACAGACAGGAGGATTAAGGTTGTTGAAGCGGAATGTCCTTTTCGGAGTGCGACGTTCCTCACAAAACTCCCACAGACCTCGTTATTGATCGGCCATTTTTCAGCTGTCTCAAAGTCTTAGCTCAAAACTGGCAACTCGCCCCGCGCCATGTGGCGAAGCGGCAACGCAGATGTAGGAATTCACTGTAATCGTTTACAACGAGGGGCAATTAGTCTCGTTGCTGACGCACTGGGTATTTATTTAATCGCCGTTGGAGCTCGGGGATGATTGAGTATTATATGATGATTAAGTGCAGCTCGGGTTCTACACTTGGCTTCACTGAGGTCTTTCAGCACCGCGGGAGGCGGACAGCTCCAGCTCTGGTTGAAGCCTCTATGATCTGGCAGCCTCAAAGCCGGCAGATTGTTGTATAATTAATTAATTTTTAATTGGTCTTAATTAACACTCACACCCTTGGCTCGGACTTGTGAAGACGTGGGCCTACCGTGACCTCACACATTTCTATGAAGTAGCATTGCTATACGCTAGAAGAAATGTCTTCTTCAGTTGTCGTTTTCGCCCTCTCCACGTTTCACGACAAGTCTAAATCAATTATAAACTTTAATTTACATTGGTAGTCTACATATCTACTTCAACCCCTGAAACTACACTTGAAGGCTACAGGATTATTTTCCTTTTCAGAGCAAGGGTATCCATTTTGTAGAGTTAAAATGTGTATAGTTTATAGGTGCGGTATTATTCAAAACATAAATGACAACCTTTACGTTTTCAGTTGTAAAGTGGCCTGAGAAATTAACTATGATAGCTATTAACTATACCCTACATGGAATTTGGGTACAATTTAGCGACTACCATATTTGGAGCAGCAGAAAGGCCCCAAGTTTCACTCGGTTTGAATGTACGCCATCTTGTCGCCATCTGCTGGCAATTAAATGTAACTGCTTAACTCACTTGGCCACTAGCGGGCGACATGTGAATCATCCAGCAACGTATCGATGACCTGGACTCCACTGGGGAATTCCGTTTCCTTCTGTACTGTCTAGCTAACATATCATTGATGACTAATCACAAGACAATTTGGCACAGCTCCTAAGTTTAAATGGGAAGACTTGTTCTGCTACGAAACTTCACGTTTCAGCTACAAAACAGGTGCATGTTTAAAGGCACGATATGTAGTGGCCAGTGGCACACTGACTTTATTTTCCTGAGCAATCTTCCATCCTACTAGAATGGATGAACAATTGTGAAGGGAAAGCACATGCTCTGTCAGGAAGGAAGTACATAAACTACTAAACTGTTATAGGACTTGTGTTGTTTTGAAGATCATTACCCCATAAATGTACCAAACGTTCAACAGCTATAAAAACATCAAGTTTTTTGCACAAAATCTTTGCCACATGAAGGAGATCTCACCAGTTCTATTTTTGTCATTTATTTTCCTGTCAGAACAAGTGGTTTATGTTTTTCTTTTACCTTAATGCAACAAGCTTTTTGCTGGCCAGATTCGGCCCCATCCATTCCATGTTTACAATTCATGTTCACTACATGTGGAAATGGCAGAAAGCAGAGGCACAGCCCAACCGTATATGTTTGACCCCGAGTCTGACCCAGAGTTCATTCTCCCTGAGCTGATGTCAGCACAGGGGTAGCCAGAGAAATGCCTTATAGAAGCCCAGCATTCCTGACAGCGCTTGGATCGTTTAATGGAGCAGTAGATACCCAAATGACAATAATGAAAAAAAAACGTGCAAAATGTGATTTTTGCATAATATGTCCCCTTTAAAATAATGTGTTCCTTTGCAAGTAAACACAAGTAGCCTATCTTGTGTTTTCTCAAAACTGCAAAAGGCTGCCTTTGGAAATTTTCAGTGCTGCTTTTAGCAAAACAAAAATGCTACTGTGGCTGTAAAATGTCATGTGTCATGAAACCAAACTGACACATGATTGTCAGTGCAGCTTCTGCATATATATATATATATATAAAACCTCTCTATTTACCACAGGCTAATTCCATAATTCAGGCATTGGATATTAAATAATACCTTTAAATGTCAGAAGGTTTTGACGTATAGAGCACGTCATTGGAAGAAAAAAAAACTGCGGCACCTTAATCCCGGCCAACCCCCGCGAGCACTTCAGGAAGACTACTTTAAGCAGCCAAAGTATTTGAGAGCAATTAGCATGTACAGTACAAGTCTACACATGACAAGACCTGTTGGCTGCTGCATAGTATCTGCCTGCAAGACTGATACACTCCAGCACAGGGGGGAACAGTGTTTTGAGGAACCAAAAAAAAGTAATCTTGTGTACTGTATACCACAACGTTTAGCAGACACTGCAAGTTCTAACTTGGGGAATCTTGACAAACATTCTAATGTCTGGAAATTTTCATTCTCCAACTTATGGGAAAGAGAGCAATCTGAAAAGGACAGAAGAAATAATTTCACCACCGGAGAGTACCAAGTTGCCAGTGACTAAGACAAAAAAAGGACTGGCTGGTAATTGTTGCATAAGCTATTTCCTTGTTAAGACATTTCCTTTGTGTTGTTTCTTATCTTTGCATTTTCCCATTTTAAACAGTGTCACACATGGACATTCAACATTTCAACACTAGATTTGCTCTCACTGTTTTAAGAGTGCTTTTTCTTACAGTTTCTTTTTTTTGTGATAGCTGTTTCATGTTTGCAGATTTAATTAAGATACAAATCTAGGAAATTACTGTTAAAGTGTGAAAATACATTATTAAACTTTTCTCATCAGCAACTCAAGAAAGTAAAGACCTAGCCATCTCCCCATTTACTGTCCACATTTATAGCAGGGAGAATATACAGTCTACTTTGGCTGTAGGCACTGAGAATAAGCATTCCACATTCATGCCTTGCTCACAAAGACATGCCAATTTACAGGTGAGACTAGAATGAAACCACATTCTTCACAATCCATGAGAGAAAGAAAGACAGAGAGAGAGAGAGAAAAGAAAGAGAGAAAAGAAATGCAGAGACAGAGGTGATTCACTTGCAGGATTCCCCACAAAACGCCCCCTCAGAGTTGAGGGAGACACAGTCATGCACGGTTACAGCAAATGTAGGCAAGGGGTGAGGCGGCACTAACTCTGGGATCCTTGGGAAATCCGGCAGGACTGGATGACCTGTGTACCATTTTGATGATTCACTGCCATGATTAAGTCCCTGGTAGAGCACACCTTTGTGTGTGGCCTTTGAGATAGTGTCAGGGCTTTTCTAGACTAAAGGTCACTTCTTAAAGAACACTGGGGGGGGGGGTTCTTTTCCAGAAAGAAAACGACAACATAGAGGGAACAAAACAAAAAAAGAAAAGAACACAGAAAACTTACTAACGGGCCCAAACATAATAGAGAGCTCCACCAAAGCAGAAATAGTCTCCCTTTCTGAACATGTCAGCTATACTCGGCACTCTGGAAACCAAAGGCCTGTTTCCAAGACTGTGGTGGTAGTTTTAAATGAAGGTGCAGTGGATAAGAGTGCGCTTAAAGCCAGCCTGTCTCTTATAGGTTCTGAGTCAACATGAGTCAGAGATTGTGTGTGCATGTGTTTAGACTTCAAAAAACAAAAAAAAACAGCCAGGCAGGGCAATGGGCAGACATGTCCAGCCTTGTACAGACCACGTCTTAGGGGGGAAAAAATGATATAAATAGGGTCCATTGGATTCACTTGCGTCATGATAACCATGCCCCTATTATTTCTGGAGGTGCCCTCAAAAACCACCCACTGGGATAATGAACACTGGGAGTTCTCCAGTCTAATGTACCAGTAGGGCATATGTGCTCCATGTTCACGTAAGAGTACTGCTGAAAACTACAGGGATCTCACAGTTATTTAACCTTTGGCCATTATCCTGCTTGGCATCAAGGGGTGCAGTGTGTGTTTGGGGGTGGGAGGGACAGGGGGTGCTTTCACATTTGTGTAACTTGAAATTCCCATACTGGTCATCAGGGTAAAACCTAACATCTGAGCCATGACACAAGCGTTGCATTTCCTTGCACTAATACATCATGTTCTATTGTTTCAAATTTCATTTTCCCACTTGCTGCAACTCTCTTCCACGTTCTCCATGGTAAATACTAGTAATAGTATTAAATGGGGCGATCTCCACCACGTTTACAACTGTTAAAAATTGACCAGCAATCTTACTTGATCACCCACAACACACAAACCAATCCACAAACCAGCTCCTATCTTTTACTGCGTACAACCAATTTACCGCAGCTAATCTGGTAAATCAGGCCCTTAATGCATTTTCCCAGTTGTGAAACTGGGCAAATCTAGGTTAAGGTAATAGATACGGGTGTGTATACATGAGTGTTTTTACAGGAATGCTGTGTACAATGTCTTAGTTGCAGTGTCTGGATAAGGTCATCCTCAACAGTCTGAATGACCTGATGTGTTTGCATATTAGTTTCTGTCTGTGTGTCTCTCTCTGTAATGTATGTGTGTGTGTGTGCATGTGTGTGTCTTACAGGTAATGTGTATGTGTGTGTGTGTGTGTGTGTGTGTGTAAGCGTGTGTTAGACTATAGTGTGTATGTTTGTGAGTGTGTAAATGTATGTCTGTGTTAGTATTAGAGAGAAAAACAGAGATAGAGAGAGTGTTGTGAAACCACTATTGCCCCCCCCACCACCATCACCACCACCACCACCACCACCGCCGCCGCCGCCAACAACAGTCCTCCTAGTGTGCCATAGGGCCTTGCGACGTGATGCCATCGCGTGCCTACAGTGTTTCGTCTGCCGGAGTCTAGTGCTCTATGTGCCAGGCTGGGCGTCACTCAGGATGTGCCAGGGGTGGCCACCCTGTCACTCAAGCCGTCGTGTGTCAGGCACTGCAGTCATCAGACAATACTTCCTGTGTTTGTTTCATTGAAAAAAATACACAGAATACCTGATAAACAGAAACTGGCAAATAGACAATTTGCATGCCTTCAGCGCCAGTTCACAGTCAAGCAATCTGATGTGATGCCTACCTTTCATCCCTCGCCACATTCTTTGAATATTTCAGTAATTCACGTCAAAGTTTATGGACTTACTTAGCCGCAGGAAAAGAAATGGTGTTGTGATTAATTAAAGACTAAAAGCTTTTACCCATTAATTTATAAGTGCATAGAGAAATGTCATATACTGGATAACACTGTTTCATGACCTGGGTCAATTAAGTTCACAAATATAACCTAGAGGACAGTATATTCAGTATTAGAGTTATGGGAGAAGATACATAATGCTGATCTACCTTAGATTTATATCATTTTTAGTTTTGTCTTTAGTCAAAAATACCTGGCACATAAAAAAAACAAGTGGCTCCAGAAAGCACCAAGTGAATTTTTATGACAACCTGTAATTTTGCCTGTGTGTTCCACTATGGTAGGGAGTTATTGAGGGAGATCCCTCTCTATGGAATTGCCCTCCATAGTTTTCATATCACAGGCCCTTGAGAGAGAGAGAGAGAGAGAGAGAGAGAGAGAGAGTTGGAGTCCTAGATGCTACTGGGGGATTCTAGTACATTCAGAGTCCTCTCCCAGCACACCCACAGATGGCCATATTGACATTTAATAATGACAAGCCCAAAAGCAAACCTGTGTCACAAGTCTGCTGCTTTTACGCAACAAGGGCAAAGAAACGTGCCGAGCGGGATGGGCCCCCGTGTGTGTATATGTCGAGTGCCTGGTTACCGTTGCTAAGCTGCGCCTGCTAAGAGGAAGAGCTGTGTGTGGTGAGGGTGTGTGTGTATGTATGCGTGCGTGCTAACAGTTGTGCAAACAGAAAGAATCCAGGGAACAGAAAGCCCAGGCGGGTTTCTCATATGTCAATGCCAGGCCTGAGGATGATGCGTCCGCAGTGAGTGACACACAGCTGGGGAAACCTGTATTTCAGCATACATGCACCATGCTCAAGATGCACCTCTGGAGCCTATGATTTACCAAGTATCTGCAGAATCAAGTTTTGCATATCTGCACAATACCCATTTTTGAGCAATAACAGAATATAATTATTTTGTATTATATAGAATTAACAATAGTGCAATAATAAAATATTTGTACATTGACTTTCAAATATAAGTCAGTTCCATGCCAGACAAAGGAGTGTGCTGATAGGTTTCAGTGCAACACTTCACACATTTATATTGTAGTCTATGGCTCATCAGAAACCATAGCAGTAATAAAGTGGCATTGTCAGCTGATGTTGTGATTTATTGTTTCCCTGTGTTTTTCAGCTGGCTCATTGTCAAACTGCAAGCACATGATTGCCCTACTGCTGTATCATGTAGATCTATAAATAATCTAAAGAATGTTGCAATATTGGGTATTTATCTATAAAGTATGACATGGCAAGTAAAGTAAAATAGAAAGCGATGAATCATGCTAAATGACTAGCATAACATTCTTTTAACATACAAAGAATCACAACAGGACTGTATAGATGTATCACATGGTCATAAGGAGACTAAAAAGAAAAGCATAGAATCCGCCCTAAGCTTCTTTATACATAGTTATATTGCAACAGTTACAAAATTTAAAGACGGTAAAGCAAACTGTAACAGTAAAGAAGACTGTTCTGTGCAGAGTAAAGATTGCAGATTATGTGGACTGTATAGATTGACATATTAAGAAATCCTTATATGACCCAATACTTCTCTACCCCCCACCCCCTCTTTTTTAATTTTCCAAACCCGGGTTTTCAGTTTTAATTTTCTTCATTTGTTTGGGGGGGAGAAATTCCCCCATAATGTCCTGAATAAATTCCCTTCTGCTGTTGAGGCATCAGTCACAGCAGTGGAAATCCCCCTCCCAGCGTCTAGCTCCGCCCACTAGTGTTAAAACACTCTCGAAGAAGAGAAGTCAAGAGCAGTGACAAGGCAATCGTCCAGGGTTAAACACACAATGGATCTTTACCAGACATACAGACACAACCAAATGGATTATAATACTGAGAGTCGAGAGTCGAAGTTGGGGAAAGGGCTCCAAAGCGTAGATGATCGCGTTGATAGCGGTGTGGATTCGCTAAGGGAGGATGTAGCTGCCGAACTGGAGCGAGTGCGCTTGGATTGCGCACCAGCTCCCCGGATACCCGAAGAGTGCTGCGAACCATGGAGGAAAGAAGTTACCGAGGACGGCGACACGTAAGTGTTGAAAGTTTGTTTACTCGGGCAGCGGGGTGTTATAAGTTCATTTGCTGGGTATCTTTGGTAGATTTGTACTCGGTGGGGTTAAAGAAGGACGAGAAACTGCAGCGCAAAGCGTTAATTAAATTGCAGCCTACCATAGTTTTTTTTTGCTGTCGCTGGTAGAAAGCGAAATCCTTTCCGCATGCAATCCCTAACTTAGAACAACTTAAAAATGGCAGAGAACGACTTCTCGGTGCTTCTGCAAAAGTGTGAAGCAGAGCTGCACACGTAGCCAAGACCGCAGTGATTACAATCATAATGGATTTTACGTAAACAAAAAGTCGACATCAGGACGGACTGTACTTTGGCGTGGCGTCAATGTGGGCGGCGCTGTTACTCTGCCCAAGCTTGGAAAGTCCCGGGCGGCGTGCCAGGAATCCGACTAGTCGTTAACACGCCAATGTGTCAAACCACTACTACTGGAAATAACAGAACTTCCCCTGCCATTTGTAGTTGTCCACACCATTTACATGTTTAACACCTGACTGTTTTTAAAAGCTTTGATGTTAATGTGTAGGTTTTGCTCTATTTTTGTAGGCTGCTGCACCTGGCAATTATTCACGAAGCCAAAGATCATGCCATGAAGATGATTGACCTGTCAGTCAATGACCCCTTCCTGAACACACAGAACTACCAAAGACAGGTACATTTTCACACAGAATTACATTATAGAAAAAAACACATTTCAAATGCATGAATAAAGTTGAGGAAACAATATTCAAAATGAAAGTAAAAGTTAAAAGAAGGAGGAAAGAAGAAAACAACAGCACACAAAAGGTTTCACTGTGATTTTTAACAATTCAACCCTTCTCTCCCCCCAGACGCCTTTGCACCTGGCCGTGATTACAGAGCACCCAGAGGTGGTGGCCAGCTTGGTGCGAGCCGGTTGTGACCCTCAGCTGGTGGATGACAGTGGGAACACGGCCCTGCACATAGCCTGCAGAAAGGGCTCGGTCACCTGCTTCAGTGTGCTCACCCAGGCCTGCTCCAGCAGCCAGCTTTCCGTCATGCTCAGCACGCTCAACTACAGCGGTAAGGAACCACCACCCCTACCCCTACCCCTATCCCCCCTACCCCCACTGTGGGATTTGATTCATCTCTGTAGTCTGGAGTCCTCTTCCTGATGCTGCTGCTACTGCAGCCTAGGCCCTTCACACATCTGCCTACGCGTTTCCCAGATTTTGTCTCATGGTGTATTTTTGTGTGTTTGCATTCTTTTTTCAGGTCACAACTGTTTACACCTGGTTTCCATTCACGGCTACCTTTCACTGGTTGAGAGATTGATTGAGCTGGGAGCTGACATCAATGCAAAGGTACGCATCAGGATTTATTCATTTCCCCAAAACACCTTGGGTTCATGCCTCAATCAGATGCTTGTCTCCAAAAATCTCAGAAGTCATAGTTGTGCTGGTATAAGCTTCCAGTCATTGATGTACGCTTCTGTCTTGCTTCCATTTCTCAGGAGCGTAATAATGGCAGGACTGCACTTCACCTGGCAGTGGACCTCCAGAACCAAGCTCTGGTGCACCTGCTTGTCGGCAAAGGGGCCGACGTCAACAGCCTGACGTACGGTGGCCACACGGCCTACCACCTGACTTATGGCCGCCCCAATGCCGCCATCAGGAAGGAACTGTATGAGCTGACCGCCCAGCACCTGCGAGAGCTGCCCGACAGCGAGGAGGAGGACAATGAAGAGGACGAGGAAGAGTACCAGTCGGACGATGATGAGGTGGGCACTTGAAAACATCAGAAGTTTGCCATTAGAATTAGCCATCAGTCTGATTAAGCATTATATTGTCACATTACATTGTTGCCATATTTATCCAAACTCTAATCCTTGTATTTTTTTCCTTCCGTTCCTTACAGATGTATGATGACATTCAGTTGATGGGATAAGAGATGCAACTGGCCTCGTGTATGTTGCCTTAATTATCACAGTATATTTGAGTGAGCTATAGAAAGAAAGATTTTAATATAGGAAAGCACGTGAAAGAGAGACGAGGCTGGGGCTGGTCTACAGCGAATGCCGGGAAGCAGCACCGGGACAGGGCTGGCTACAGGTCAAGTTAAATCAGGCTGCCTGGAGCCCGGAAGCCCAGAGAGACCATGAAGCAGGCCCCAGAAACCGAAGGAGACCTGAAAGTGTCGGGACAGAGAAGCCAGTGAATTAGCCACAACAGTGAGAGAAACGTGGCATGGCTGTTTTTTTTCTTTCTTTTCTTTTTGTAACATCATGCAGCAAAAAGGACAGTTGTCATCCACGAATGTGCAAGTACAGTGTATAATGATGTATATTGTGTAAAGAAACAGATTTATTTTTATAAACATGGATGTATATGTGTACAAAGTTCCTTTATGGAAAAAAAATGTAAGATGTTCCAAAATTACGTCTGTGAAGAGTACCTACCACACTCCCGTAAATTAAAAAAAGCAACAAACTTATCCGTCTGGCGCCATGTTTTTTTTTTCAAATGTGCATTCTGGTAGACTGTGAAGGAGAGAAGGAGGTAGTGAGTACTGGTGGCTTGTTGAGTATTGGCGATTTGTCACCATGGGGAAATGTCTGTCATGGGCTGGATTCGGACATCCGTCAGCTGAGTACACTGGTATTTCCTGTTGGGGGGCTTGGGTGGGATCAGGGTTGGCAAAAACAGAAGAAAAGAAAATCCCCTTCCCAGTCAGTCCTTCCAGTCACACAGCAAGTCACGCACTTCCTGTAGTGAACTGTGAAATTAACCCGAATTGGTGATTAGTGTCTTCTCTCTTTTGTGAACACGACTTCATCCAAATATGGTTAAAGAATGGTTTGAATTCTTAATGGTACATCATGCTAAAAATCCTTGTTAACATGGTGGTGTCATATGTCAGCTAATTGTACACTGCCTTGGAAAGGTCGGATGTCCTTCCAGGTCCTCTCAGGGGGAAAGTTGGTCAATATCACATTCTGGGGACCTTTCTAGTTTAGCCTGTAAACATGGCACATGATGTCAATCCTGACAGCCTGGAAACTGGATGCCTGGCCACAAACAAAAACACACATACACACACACACACACACACACACACAAAATGACAGGCACATAGCACCCAGCGTTAAATAGACTACCCAAAAATAACCAGGTGGTTAAAACCAGAGACATACACTTAGGAGAGAGAGAGAAAAGAAAAAAACCCTGTAAGCCCACAGCCACACTTAAAACACCTACGCATCCTCCCGCCTATGCATAACAAACCTCCTCAGTCACAGTAACAGTGTGACTGTGTGTACATATTTCACGTCACATGATGGTACTGCTTCTTCATCACAATTCCCCACATGAACGTGGCTTTGTTATTTCACGACTTCCTCTTCCAGTAAGCAGAGCGCAAAGGTGAGTGTGTGCGGTTTTCCCCATTTGAATAGCAACCTGAAAGTCTTGAGGGGGCTCTACCTCCGACGGCTCCCCGGCAACCCGGACAGACGCCATGGCTATTCCGCCGTTTCGGCTTTAAAGTGGTTTGGAGCTGGCAGTCCCTCTTTAGGGCAGTAATGCAAATGATTTAGTCATAACCTGTTTAGCTGCTGCACGCTGCCTGTGGAGAGCAGGAGAGGCCAGGCACAGGTTAAAGGACTCGTGCACATCTTGTAACCCCTGTAAAGGTTGTGTGTATATAAAGAGTTCCAAATGATTCAGAGAAATCCGAGAAATGACAGGACTCGGCAGGTCGGAAAATCCGGGCCCCCCCGCCCCCCAAAGCACCTTGACATGAGACTCAGACAAAGCCTGTCTGCCCTCGTTAGGAGAAGGTCCAGAGAGAGAAAGCCTACGTATGCAAATGAGGCAAGCAGTTGGGAGTCAGTCCAGGAGTGGGGTTGTCTGTGATTTACATCCGAAGGTCTCTCTCTTACTGTACTTTCAGGTTATAAGTGTGTCAGCCAAGCTTACTAAAAGCTATATATAGCTATATATACTCAAACATAAAAACGTCTATAACGCAAACACTGTTTTCTTCATCATTCAAACCTTTTCTGCATTACCAGCAAAGGGATTCTTCATTTTGTTGAATTTTTTAAATAAACAGTAAAAAGGATCCTACAGGTTTGGTGACCCCAATAGATCTCAGCTCACTCAATAGATATAACAACATACATACATATGCCGTTATATTTTCACTTCAAATCCAAGACAAAAATCAGCCAGAATTGTCCCTACAAAACTACAAAAAATGCAAATCAAAACCTGTCTGATGGCAAAAGACAAAGTGCAAAGGGGAGGTGCACAGTTTCACTGCAGAACAATGACAGGGTTATGAAGAAACAAACAAAAAAAAAACATACAATTCAGAATCAGATGTCTGCAAATGAACATCTGATAATTGATAGATAGTTTCTGGATAGAAACTAGATCTAGATAGATTCTGGATAGATTTTCATCCCTTGATGAACAAAAAAATTAACCCTTCTGCCTGCAATAAGTATACGTTTGCTTGGAAAACATAAGTGCAAAAAGTATGCTTACAAAATGTAGGTGCAAAATATAATGAAATATACATGTCAAAACGTTTGACCGCTGATGTATCAATTGTGCTTTGGCACCGCATCCAGAGGCATTTCCAAAGTATGGAAGTGTGACTTTTAAAACAGGAACATAGTTCTTGAACAGACCTCTAAATCCACAACAGACTGCTTAAAGAGGTGCACACTGAAGATCTTGCTGTGGTCCTCATTCAAAATAAGGTGCTAGACTGCCAAAGAGGGTATTAAAGATCACCCAAAAATCTTTTTATGCATGGAAGAATGGGTGAAAATCACCCCAAATTGGCAGCTGGCAACAAAATGTATATGATGAATGATGTTTACCCCAGGCAGTGTTACTGCATACTGATCATGCAAAATGGGAAAAGTATGGTTTTGGGCCCTTTGCTTTTTTTGTAATATTTTAACTGTAAAATAGGGCTATGACACAATCTTACTTAAAACTATAAAGAACTGCCATTTGTCTAACTTTATACCCTTTAAAAATCAAGCCATTTTTCATTAGCTGAGGTATTAACAATAACAGAAGTTTTGCCCGCTAATATGGTCTTGTGCTCATTTATGGAATAATGCACAAATCTGTTAAAAAGTTACATTGCAGATGCCAACCAAACCAATTTTTTTCTCCAAAAAATTATTTATTGAACCAGAAATTGAAAAAGCTAAATAAACAGCAAAAAAAGGGTCTGTCTGTCTGGCTGATCCATGCTACACCAGCCAGCTGAGTGTGTGTTGTGTAGTGCTTCCTGGGTTAGGGGTTAGGATGGGGCATAGGGTTGTTGGGTGGTAGGGGTGACTGGGGGTGTTAGTCCCCTGCACGGCTATGGGTTGAGCACGGCGCAGCACTGCTCATGAAGACGTCAGCGTCTCTTCACTCTCTCTCCGACAGGGACACAAGATGGGTGTCAATCTCTGCCTCGGTAAGAATCCTGACCACACAAGCATGCACGCACACACACGCACGCACAAAGAGGAAAATTAATATAAGAATTAAATTGAAAAAAAAAAACATACTTGTTGCAAGTTTCACACATTTGTCACTATATATGTTTGTTATTCATAACTACTCATAGCTAAGTTATTGAAGTGCTGAAGTTAAAAATCTGCATTACACCAGGCACTGGATACCAGACAATGAACAGGCACTGTGAATCATGCCTTGTAATACCATGAGGCCTGCATCAGGGAGACTCTGACAGACACTCTGAAATGGAGATTGCACAGTAACACTCAATAACATTTCCCTTTGACTTCTCGCTCATGCTGGTTTTACTAGCTTAAACCTGAGCCTTTCCTGTCACCCAAGCTCTCACTCTCTGCAAGGAGACTTCCTGTTTTCGTTGATATATATATATATAGAGAGAGAGAGAGATAGAGAGAGAGAGAGAGAGAGAGAGATAGAGAGAGAGTGATAGAGAGAAAGAGAGAGAGAAAGAGAGAGAGAGAGAGAAAGAGAGGGAGAGAGAGTGCTTTGATGTGCTTCTACAGCGTGACACAGTTCCCACGGCCACCAACCTGAAGTTGGGCTGATCCTTGGTGATGACGCCGATCTCGATCTCTGAGGGCTTGAAGTCGATGGAGAGCACCGTGGACAGACACGTTATCGCCGTCTGCGGGGAGCACAGAGTGTAGTCATTATGGGAGAATCGCCAGGATAGGACACATCATGTACAATGAGCTGGCAATCAAATCAAACCAAATGCTCATTCTGAATCTGATTTCATTACTGTAGCTTGGTATGCACTCATTTCGTGTCAAGTCATAAGGCAAAGAGGCTTACAACACAATGAGCTTCCTTTAAATTACTATTCCGAGAAGTGAAGCCTCATACCGCCATTTTGCATATCAGCACTGAACCATCTGTACACTGATAACACTGTATACTTGGACTTCTGTGTACCAAGTAACAATAAACGTACCGGCATTTAATCATGATATCTGAATTTCATCAGTTGATTGCTGACACATCAACATGTCAATCAAACATGCTAATATTTGGACCTAGTAGCCTTTACCTTTTTAGGGCTGTGACTTTTAAAAACAGGCTACAAAAAGAATGCATTCTACAGCAATGTAAGATTACAAAACCACATTTTCTAAAACTGCTTGTTCTGTTCCTTGATTGTGATTGGCTGAATCACGTTCCAGGCAGTTTTTAAACGAGTATAACCTTACAGGTTGTCCTGATAAAAATCCATTACAAAAATCCATATTACTCCGCAGCTTTCCTTAATTAAAAGAACCGTTACAAAGTAGCACTCCATTGTTCTCCCGGCCTCTCGTGGTTTATTGCTTACATATACTATGGATCCATTCTTTAAAACTTTTGTCCTTTCAACATCTCCGTAACATCTAGAAATGTTCAGAATTAACGGTGTGCACTACCTTACCCTTCCATTTACGTATTTAATGTTAGAACTACATAAACTGATACTGAAACAGTTTTTCCTCCTAAACACCTAGGTACTATTTTGTCCTTACTACATTTATAGTAGCACACGAACAACCAAAAAGACACAAACACGCGGTACATAGGGAAGCTAAATAGTCTCCTTAACATATATCATATAAATATTTTAAAAAAGACTAGTGGCAGTATAGGTCACAAACCCCAAATAAAGGTCTGATGTCCTGATTAAATAAAAAAGACTTAAAAGCAGAGTTGTATAAAGTAGAAGTAGAAGTACTCTTTTGGATGTAATTACAACACTGGTAGTATGGTATTATGCAGTTGCAACTGCGTAGTACCGTACTACTTGTGTTGTAATTACATCCAAAACAGTACTTCTACTTCTACTTTATACAACTCTGCTTAAAAGCCACGTTGGTATAGTGGAAGGTAAATGCACATAAAAGTTTTTGAAATAACAAAACAGTTTGGCAATTTGTGGTGATCAGTTACCACTGTGCATGTATAACCTTTTTTTTTTACCACCACTCCACTGGTTCTGACCCATTATCAGTGTGTTACACAGCTTGATCTTAGCCATAGAATCTGTACAAGTAATCCATCAAAATGTGTTGCAGTCCAAGCCTGAGGAGTGCCCGAGGCCTCCTCACAAGGACACACATACGGTGTGGATGCATGAGACTAGGAACCAAGGGCTGTGCTGTGAAGCACAGACACTATTTGGCAAAACAAGCCACTATTATGCAACATGGGTCACACAATTTTGCAATATCCTACTTTGCAGAATATTAAAACACTTTTTAGGATGTCTGTCTGATTTCCCTTTTTTTGTATTTTTTAGAACAGAGTGCTTTTCAGTGTTCTCACATAGCATGAAAACCCAGCCCCTGAGAATAACAGATTAACTTACTGTAAGTGATGGTAGACCGGAGCACTATCTATATGTTTGGTATTAGGAATTTTGTACTTAGGAATTCTGGTGAATGATAAGACTTCTGTAGTAAACAGAGTATGTCTTTTGTCAGACTTTTTTTTTTAAAGATTCCATGATTTCTACTCCCCCTTGCACTCACTCTCACAAAGTAGTGCTTTTAATACTGACAGGAGGCAGCACAGGCAAACGCATGCACGCACGCACACACCTCAACTGTTTGCTCAAACGTCCAGTCCAGTTTCTTCTTGACTTTCTTTTCCAGGAAGCTGGTGGCTTCGGTCTGCTTCACTCCTGCTGCTGTGGCCTTGAAGCCGCAGTAGTACCCCGCAGGGTCACACTTGTACAGCTGAGGCCCCAGCTCCTCATCCATTCCAATGACAATCATACCTGCATAACACAAACCACAGCGTTAACATCTTACAGCCACACACCATGTGACATTTCACACACATCCTGCTGGAAACAACTGACTACAGCAAGCCATGACTAAAGTCCACCGCTGCCCACAATGACACACATATGAGACTTGAGGCGCTACTTCTGTTTTCAATATAGCTTGTATTATTGCAGCAAAAGCCAGGTGCCTCAAAAAGAAATCATCTAAGGGAGTCAAAACATGATGCATGAGGATTGTCAAATAAATTAAATGGGAAAGCTCGCGTTTACGAGTCATGTGGGAGTCATGAACTTTATTACAGTAAAAATCCCTAGCTAGTGGTCATCATGCACTGAGACTGTTGAGAAGATAAGCAAACATTCGTCGAACTTAAATTCCGGTAACAGAGGTGTAGACCATCATCTTTTAAATTCTCTTACATCACCCACAGTTTTTGTGCCTCATGTCAGTGCGGTTCCTTTTTCACTTTAAGGCTTTGACTAACTGGTACTTACAGCAACCCAGCGGCCTCATCTCGGCATTCTGGGTGTACACCTGAGAGATGTCTGCGATCCGCTTGCATAACATATCCACGGGAATTTCGTAGCCATACTTGTACTGCCAGTTAGCTGCCTCGTAACGGGCCCTCTGCACCTGGGATCTGCTGTCAGCTGGAGAGACAGACAAATGGTTAACATGTGATGTAGTCTGTTCATTTTTTAAAAACGGTAAATGGCGCCAGGTTCACTCTTGGACCAACCTGTCATTCCTGACATGACGCAGCCAATGTGTTCTGTTATTCTGAACAAGTGGGTGACGGTGGAGGCATCGAGGAGCTTGTCCTGAGAAAGAGTGAAGATTTTAAGCCAAACAAGCAATGCTTCATTATATAACCTGACATAATTACAAGGAAACCCAGAACTGTCAGTAATATGTGGTCGGCTTGTTAAGGTCATAAGCCATTTGGCGTAGATGTAACTCACCGGGACTTTTCTCTGCGTGATTACAACTGCACAGTCTTTACCCCGGACAGCAACTGATGTAAGGCCACCTTGATTTATAGCTTTAAATGCATACTCTGTAAATGTACAAGCACTTGTTAGTTAGCAAAATGCATTGCTTCCCCTACTGCCTAATCAGTGGACATGGCTAAATTGCTAACCAACGTAGCGGAGCAATCAAGATTAGGCAACAGTGTTCATAACTGTCAATACACAAACACATGGCAGAACGGCAAACCCTTAAATCTCCCCAAACCAACACATGTTGCGATGCTAGGGAGAAAAGTTTTGTCAAGAATGAAAGGCCAGTTGTGGCACAATGACAGAGCACTTAGCGTTATTAGCTAGCTAGGCTAGGCTAACCAGCAAGCTCAAGTACTACTAACAAATAAGATTCAGTACTGACCGACTTGATATAATCTGCCTTCCGGTGAGAATATAGTAATGTGGCGGTCAAAACCTGCACTTGACCCACGGGACATTTTTTGTCGAGGTTTCTGAAGAACCCGTAGAAGTGAAACACCGGAATTTGTAAACACAGCACAAACGAAAGTAAATGTCTCCCGGAAGTAGTTTTAAATACGAGTCAAATTCCGGGTCGCACAGTGGAAAACTGCCAGTGGTTCTTTCAAAGTCAAAGTATTATTGAATTGGAGTAGTCAAATTCGATTGATTGTACCTAGTGTCACATTCTAAACCATCACGCCGTGTCCTAACATTGTAAAATACACTATATGTTAGATATATAATAGCTCATTTTCAGGGCTTTAGCCAACATCTTTTCTCTCATGGATGAACAGTCAAGCATACAAGGACACAAGGATGGTTTATTGTCACATGTAGGCCTATAGACATACTGGGTAGAGTAGGACATGCAGTGAAATTGGTGATTGCTTGTCTAAAACTGTGCATGGGGTGGGGGAGTAAAGTGTATAGAATGTAGTTTGAGGATGGCTACCTGATAAAGGGCAGAGTTAGAATGGGTGATGGGGGGTGACAGGATAAAGTGCAGTTGGGGTTGGGAGGGAGGATTGGCTTTGGTGGCCGATGATGGGCTGTGTGTCTGGGAGGGAAGGAGTGCTGCATGTGCACTGAGGTGGGGATGGGCGAATGCATGTTGGAATGACGTGGCTTGTTGGGGAGTGGCGGGGCATGGGCATGGGGTAGCATGAGGAGGCATAAGGGGAGGAAAAAAACTTGGTTAGAGATGCCACAGAAGGTGGAAGTGCCTTAACCATTTATGTGTTGTAGGCCACTGCGACCTCTTCCATCCTTGTCAAGGGGAGTGCTAACCTTCTCTCCTTTCATACAACAGTCATTATATCTAAAGCAGTTTTAAAAAAGTGAAGTCAAAGCAACAAAATGTGAAGTCAAAGCAACAACGCCAGGCAGAAAAAATGTAGACTTTATTGGAGTGCAACAGTCAACAGTTAAAAATAGACCATTTATTTGTCAGTTTGATCTGTAAGGCACAGCCACTTCTGTGGGACTTCATATGTACATCTCTCTACTCCTTCTTCGTCATAAGGAATATGCCAGGTATTTAAATTGGTCTGAATAATGGTGTCATAACTTTGTATTTTCTGTAAAACAAACAAAAAACACAGTACAGGGTTATCAGCAATATTTCCTTCTATCTGTACACATTCAATTACACCGTTATTACAGCGACTCTCACCTGTAGGCAGACCTTCTTCCCAGGAACAATGGAGCTGACGACCAGTTGGTGCCCACGCTGCCACTTGAAGAAGAGACGCCTGGTTCGCCCATCAGGCAAGCAGGCCTTGTGGTCACGCATAAGATCACGGCTCACAAAGTTACAGTGGTTCCCAGAGTGCAGAGTAGCATAGAGGAGGAACGGATCATCCTCAGATCTGTCAGCAAAAAAATTACACAATGTACCATTATTCTTCTTTTCTGTTTGAAAGAAGAAGGAAAAAAAAACACCCACGCTATTTGCACAGAGAGATCTCCACCCAAAACTTCTGTAAATGCTTATGCTTAGCATTCAGTAAATTACAGAAAGCAGTGGGCATCCATAAAACTGTGATGCAACACAAAACGGCTCCTGGCTCGGCCGACTCACATATTTGCTGTGAAGAAGCAGTGTGCTTTTTGCTGGATCTGGTTCATGTGGTGACGTTTCCAGCTCTGTGTGGAATTCAACATGTGCTTCCTGCCCAACACCAGAATGGAGAGGCCTTGCTGACTGAATTCCGAGACCACAGCAAGCAGCTTTAGGGGAACATACAAAAACATATTTTGACACACGTGCCATGGCCAAGCTATGCTGAAATCAGATATTATCTGACTGGCACACAAACTGCATACAATGTTTCAAAAACCAAGTGGTGTTTGGAAGGCAATGTAATGGCAGATATTTGCTTTTTTTCTTTTAGCTGTAGCATTTCCCTGATGTTTTACTGATTAAAGGTTGAAACTATGAAAGACCCTGTCGAGCACAGCTGCCCTTGGTACTAAAAGAAATCAGTACCTTTAGCTGAAGACCAACTATTTACACAGGCAAACTAGGGAAAGTGGACAAAATCTCCTTGTGCCTTTGCCAAACAAAATTGTTTAGGATGCTTGATTTTCAAGACCGTAAGCAGGAGTTGGCATTATAATTCAGATAAACACATTGAACACAGGCAAGTATGTACTTAAAAAGGTCTAAGGCTTTTATGAATATCTCTTTACAAGGACAACACCCCAAAATATGAATGCTGTCCCTTAACGTAAAGATGTGATTTATATGTCCATACAATAAAAAAACAAAGCTCTCAACACTTAATACATTTCCTGTAGATATCATCATGCTACAAACACATCTACAGTCATTTAGCATGAAACAGTGAGAGACAAGGAGAGCCAAGATGGACTTTTTCATGAATGAGCGTCTGAGAAGCTTCACCAGTTATGTTTGTCAGTGGTCTCTGGTGTCAGGGAGGAATTTCCCTTCTTCGTATAGCCTTCTGTGTCAAGTTAGCGGGGGGTTGGGGGTGGTTCAGTGGCTATACAGCAAAATGCAATGCAAGGAAACTATTCATAATCTCTGTGTTTTAGCCCACCCTATCATAGAGGTCGCAGGGAGTTTCCTGCCTCTCCGGATGTGTTGTCTCTTTCTGTGACACAACAAAGCGCTGGAGTTATAGTAGGAGGAAATGCTTTGTTTTAGGAGGGGCGGATGGGTATCCAAATTTAGCAAGCTCTCCATTTCCAACACTATGCATCTTAAGAGTATTTCAAGAATTTGGATGCTGGGAGACGTGATCTCATTTTCATTCACTGGTAATATCAATGACTTTGCCTAATAGGAATATTATGATTAATCCTGTTCTGCAAGAATTTTGTGTTCATCATTACAACATGAACAAGTAAGAAGTGGCACAACATTTACAAACCGCCTTCCGGGAGTTTTTTTAAATACCTACAACCTTGTTAAGTGACAAAAAATCTCACCCCACTTTTTCATACAGGCTAAATGTAGCCAAAGTTTAAGTGTAAGACCACTTTCTTTGAGGTACTTTCAATGTTCAATTTATGACACTGGAAAAACACTAATTCGCATTTCAATAACAATGAGGTAGCAATGAACAATTGTTATAAAGGCTTTAAAGATTAAAACACGATCAATACTGATTAGACTGTTTATTAGCCAAGTTTTCATGTTCCTCAAAAGCGACAGGACTGTTACTGGAATGAACATTAGGTAGGTAATTTTCCCACAGACCATACAAACAACTAAAATCAATTTAGACTGCCATCTCTTGCTGCCAGGACAGATTGGCAACAGTAAGTGTTTATCAAAAGAGCAGAGGACAAGAGGGAGATTTAAAAAAAAATAACAGTGACAAGAGTAAAAAAATTTAATTGAATCCGAACACCAACAGAAAATCAATAATCCAATGGAGAGCCTCTAGGGAGAGATTACGGTATATACTAATTTCATCATGACCACCGGTTTTATTTTATTAGTTTTGTTTGTAAAATAGTGAAATGTTGGAAAGACCTTCTATAAGGGGCTTTTCGTAGGGAACAAGCCAAATAAGTGAGGATGTGTTCCAGGATTTTGGCAGCTGCATAAATCCTGTTTCCTCAACAAGGAAGTTCTAGGGCCATGACAGGTGTACACACTTTCTGCTGAATCACTCAGGAGGAAGTGGCCCACATGCGCCAGGTAGGAAGCAGCGCTTGCTAATGGCAACGGTGTGACCTGTTTAGGGGGTTGCTGTGGGCGGAGTACACACCAGTCACTACCAGGCAGCCCCCTCAGCCTCAAAGGCAAACAATGAGTCGAGAGTTTTGCTCCCTCTTCCTGACCGTCATTCCTCAGTAAAGGAAAGACGCTCATGTGACGCAAATGACTACATTAGGTCACTGCAGTTGGGGGATATTTCGTTCGAATTACATCTGTCTGCGTGTGTTTCAGTAAGCTGACCCAATAGTAACTGTAAGTGCTAGGATATGTAAAGAAATTAATAAATGACCCAACACAGATGGTTCTTTTTTTTAGGCAACTGAAGAAGTTTCTGGTCAGTTAACATCAGTTGGTCTTTTTCTACCAATCTTTGAGAGTATCCTTCTCACATAATCTGCCAGTGCTTTTTAGGGGAGCTCAGACAATCAAAGAGAGTAGACGTCCGCACACTGGAAACTCCACCGTGATAAAAACTTTTATTATTTATTCAGACACGCAACGTTTCGACCCACACGGGTCTTCTTCAGGCATAAATAATAAAAGTTTTTATCACGGTGGAGTTTCCAGTGTGCGGACGTCTACTCTCTTCTTCACTGACACAGTTTGTCCAGCACCTGGCCTCGGTGAGGTGGGATGTGCATGCAACTACTTGACTTGAGCTCAGACAATCAAACCATGAAGAAAGTAGGGTGACTTGTCACCCAAGTCTTTGATATAATTAGCTGTGACCTTCCCTCAGTCCATTTTTGTTTTGTTCCCTGAGTGCACTTTACACTGTGAAGCTAAAATAAACGATTCCACCCTTCCAAGCTGCCATGATCCGAATCCATCCATCCATATTTACTCAAACCACATGCTTCAAAAATATCTTCTCCTTACAGCTACTAGACGCCTCAACACGTTTACGGGCCTGCCTTGACAACATCAACATGGGCCAGATGGTGTTTCTGTACTTATTTATTCAGTGCTTTCCTAGCTGGAATGAGCAACTTCCTTTGCTGTAATAAAAGTTAGCCTACTATGAACATTGTTGTGTGACAGTTAAAAAAAAAAAAAACACTTTTTTCCTAGACACACACACATACCACACACACAAACACACATTTAACATCCATTAAAACTACAATGCCATTATGTGTAAAACAATATCCTACCCATGCACAAGGTATACTTTGGGGGATTTGTTGGGCTTTTACCATAGCATGCTCTCTTAAAACATGGGCATGGTTTTCCTGTAGTGCATTTTGTATGTGTGCCCATTCAGTCATTTACAAGCACACTTGCTCCTGGGCAGGTGAAACTAGTTGGAGTAAAACTATGAGCTCTGAGAGACTGCTCTATTGACCCTTGGGTCAATTCACATCAATTCACCTACAGTCTTGCAGATAATCTATTTTATATATAAATAATATATTTATATTTTTTTATCCTTGATTTATCTATCTACCGAAGTACCTAATACTGGCATACATTAAATTATTTATTGTGGTAAAGGTGGTAAAAAATCCCTGTTTTTTCTTATTGGAGAAACCAGCCGTATCCCATAACAGCTTTGGCTAATGAATCCACAAAAAAGACATACAGCACACAACACCCATCCATGTGTAAAGGTCTTGGTGCTGGAGCACGGACCACAGGTCAGGTCAAGTGGTCAAGTGAGTAGATAACAGTAATGTGCTGCCAAATATGCAGACATCTAATGTGGGACTCACGCCCAAAAATATTTAGGAGCAAATTACTGGTGTTACAGACTTTATGAACTTACATAAAGAATCAAACCACTAGCGAGTTTTAACCCAAGGTTTATTTTAACAGAATAACTATTTAAGTGGTTATTTTACAGTTTTATTATCTTGCACAGCTGCATTAGCTCATTAAAGCAGACAGCATTCTCTTGTAAACATCAATGACAGCCTGCAAAGCTCCAACATGGAATAATCCCTTACTGCAAATGGTAGGTTATTTTATAGCAAGTCAAATCAAGTTCACAGAACTTTTGGAGATAAAAGCACTCGAAACTACTTGCAGCAGAACCTGAACCTGGGCCCTTGAATGAATGATGCAAACATGCTGCATGATTGTGGCTAGAAGTCCAGACCTGTGGGAAGATGTGAAAGAGAGGTAGGGTGGGGAGAGTATGTGTGTGTGTGAGGGTGTGTGTGTGTGTGTGTGTCCTGCAACAGAAAGTGGGACAAAAGTAACTGCTTCATAAATATATACTCTGCAACAGACGCAGTTTTTAATCTGTGGCTACTGAAGTTAGTCATACCATATGAAACCAGAAAATCCCCCTCGCTATCACAGATACAGGTCTCTCACTGCGTGGGTACGAGCCAAGCTCAGCAGAGAGCTCTGCAATGAGTCTGTGAGAGCGTGTGTGTGGGCGTGTGTGTTTGTGTGTGTGCACGGGTATGCTTTGCTGTGTATGCTTGCATGAAGACCTCACTGACACTGAGTATGTCTAAAACTGTGGAGACAGCAATATTGGTGGCATGTGTTTATCAAATGGTCACCCCAAAAAAGTTCCCTTTTTGCTCTTTTGCTCTTCTGTTCACTGCACACTGGGTCACATCTCCATGGCACAGAATACGTCTCTTGGAGAACAACACAATAACCTGACCTCTGTTAACTTGGCACCAGGAGGGAAGTGAGAGTAACTGAAACAGACTGATGGATCTTGGGTGGAGGGGTTTTCTGGAAGCCTCAGAGGAAACCCGCAATCACTTGGTAGATAATCACAACCACCAACCCAGTCTACTCACAGTCTACTGAATGAGGATAGGATCTGCCAAGGCATTAAATGTGGTCAAGTCTCCCTGTACATAAACATTGGAGACTTTGAGTCAACATCATAGTGGACTTGTGAGTACAGCAAGGATCAAGATAATTACCATTAAGAGTGCAGGTTTAAGTCCACATCTTATGAATAACCTTGATGCGCAGTCATGTGGTAGAGACAGACATCATTATCATGGTTTCGAATTACCAACACATCCACATCCAAACATATACATCCAAATGTACTACCAGATAAACAATTTTATGCCACTTCTCAGATGTGTGAATAAAAAAACTGTTTATCTGGAGTTTGTGCACAGCCTGTCCTGACCCCAGCAGCGCTGCCTTCCGATTTCCGTGTACCACTGATAAAAGGTTCCTGCCCAGAACTGAGCCACATGTTGCCAAATGTGGGTAAAAGAGGGGGGGGCAGAGGGGAACTAAAAATACCTGCTTCTTTATGGCCAAAATCCTCTTTGGCAAGGATTTAACTCAAGGAAAAAAAAGTTGATGCAAAACAGCTGGCGTTCAAAGTGAGACAAGGGCCTGAAATGGGCTATGGGATTTTTCTGTTTCTATTTCTCTGCCTTTGACTCCAGCTGTCTTTGTATCATTCTATCTTACCCTCTGTAGATCTTTGCCCCCCCCCTTCCCCCCCAACACACACCATCTCTCCTCACAACACTATGTGCAAGAGGCAGCTGCTGGGCACGTGTGATCTTGTCTCGGGTCTACTGCCTGTCAGCCCCACGTTACTCACTTGGGGTAATTGAAAAGTGGGCTTGTGCTTTCACATGGCGGACATTTTCTGCGGCTCCCCAAAACAAAGCCATTTAAATATCAGGTGTTCCCCACCCGTTTAAATTGTCCCCCAACCCCAGCCCAAAGGTCTTGGTCTCATTGAGGAGGTGGGCTGTCATGATCATGTCTTGGGGGTCTTTTAACAGAGTGGAAATTTTGAGTGTCTAGGGGGTTAATGTTTTTTTTTTTTTTTTGCTGTCTGTTAACCACAGACTGAGCAGGCCTTAAGTCTGTTCTGAAACGTCTCTTGGTGGCCAACTCATAATAAGAATCTCCAACTAAAGTGAGAACATCTTCAAGGGAGACACAAAACCAAATAAAAGAGAAGCAGTCAGACTTAAACCTAATGATGGGTTAATGTCCCATACACAAATAGTTTGATTGGTCTCAGGAAATTGAGCCTCTGTGGTTAACTTATCATTAACACACACAGGTGAAGGAGTCATAGTCTAAGAGCACCCACCGTTTCTGACTGATTCCCTTTTGCCGTCACATTTGCCACGTTGAGTCCGTCAATCACCACATCAAATGGTGGCCGCTTACTGACAAAGTCCTTGAAACTCTCAAGCTCCTGCAAAAGACACGAAGAGGGACATATGGTTTATTAGAGCCCGTCAGTGCATCATCAGTTTTGCAAAGTAAAGCATGACTAACTTTACCACCCAAGTGCTTGTCTGGGGAGGACTGTTGTGAAAATCTGGACATAAAGGGTAATGGTAAGGGGAGTTGCTCATAGGTCTGACTAAAGCCTGCCAAGATGTTAAAAGCACACACGTAAGTACTGACCAACCAGTCTGATGTATCCTACAGTTGCATAGTGTTACAACTGACTTGTAATATGATCTCTTTTTCTCAGTCCCACAAATAGTTAAGCAATACTCTGATACGGCCTTGATCTCAGCAATGTACTTGTATACAGAACTTGCTCAACCAGACCGCAGAATAATACACCATGGACACAACCCATCCAAGTATGCACTTCTTTCACAACGCAGAGATAATAAAGACATGATCTATCTGTTTACTCCTGTGGCGTTTTGCAAGAGCAAATATTCCATGTTTTCATACTTATAGCCAGCACATGACAGGGAGCTAATCGTGGGGAACATTTCCTCTTTGCAGACACTGAGTTCTAGTGAATGCAACAGAATATAACAGAGCAAACAACTCATTTGCAATTACAGCACCCAAGAAATAACAATGGGGAAGTTCTGGGGGAGAAAACACACACACACACACACAAACAGACACAGACACACACACACATACAAACAGACACACACAAACACACACAATAACAAGATGGGGTGTTCCAATATGTTGCCACAGAATAGTCTGCACTTCCTTCTCAGCTTTCCTCTTTGTTTTCGCTTGAATTGGACCCTGGAATGTCTCCACAAACGTGCCTGGCGGAGCTGGCCTGTGTCTGGGGAATTTCCCCCTTGGAGTCCTGCCAGACTGCTCCTTCACCTGCACGGAGCCATCTTATCAAGACAACATAGCGAGACTTACACCACCACACAACAGACAACTTTGTCCCCCTTAACCCCTACCCCCCAACAAAGGTGGATGTCACTGCTGATGTTTTGTTGTTCTTCTTTATCTGAACTTTGCAACAGGTTATGATGTGCACTTGTGTTATGTGTTGCGTTGCTGCTGCTGACACAGCTTGTAACACAGGTGACAGATTGCACAGTTTAAAGGGAAACTTCAAGTTAAAGTATTACCACTTGCTCCTGCACATCCTAAATACGTTTTTTTGTTAAATTACCACTGAGTTTTTCATTTAACAAATGCATTTCTCAACCACACAAAGACATCTAATTGGTAACACTGTTGTGTTGTGTTGTGTTGTGTGTGTCTCAGAGTCTGTGTGCATGCATGTGAGTGCATGTGGTTGGTGTCTAGAAAAGAATGCGTCAACCGCATGGATTTGCATAGTCATTTTTGAAAAGCATGCATAAAATGCAACTTAGATCAGATAACTACCTTTAACAGGAACACAAAGTGGAGGAACAAGGAAGGGGAGAGGAAGAGAAAGGGAGACAAGCAAGGGGGAAGATACACAGACAAAAAAGGCAAACACAAGCTTGGGGGGGAGGGGTGCTGGACATTTGGGGAAATTCCTCTCCACTTGAAGGGGGTTGGGGCATCAGGGGTTAAGGCAGCTGCCATTATTATAAAAAGATTGAGTTTAAGGCAGCGGACAGGCGAAGCTACATATTTCTGGCCACAGGCAATAACTGAGCTTTGCTTCCCTTGCCAAATATGTGTTGCTCCTCGTGCAACACACTGAAGTCAACCGTTTAAAAAAGTGCGCTGACCTCAACGTAAGCCGAGCTGCAGCGCAGTGGGCACAGTGTATCTCATGCTGGTGTGACATACACAAATGACTGCCAGCCGTCGCCTGCTATCTCCAGAGCCCGTTGCTATAGAGAGAAGAGGCGGAACGAGAACAAAGGCGGAGGGGATTCCCCAGCAGAGTCAGGAGGTCAGGTGACAGCTGTTGCCCTCCGGTGGGGGTACAGACAGATGATGTATTTTTACAGCTCATGTGTGTCTGGTGCGTGCGCTCGTGTGTGTGTGTGCGCGTGTGTTTGGTTACATGTTGGGGTGCACCAGGTGTAATGGAGTAGCACTATCTCTTTCGGCCACATATTGGCATGCATAGCCCCCTTACATTCCATAGAGGAAGACATTACATTACATTACATTACATTACATTACATTGCATTTGGCAGACGCTTTTATCCAAAGCGACTTACAATCAAGGAGGACATAAGCAATAGAGGAGGACACAGAGTAAAGTAAGTAAGACAGTTCAGACTTTTGGGCCTCAACTTCCCTTGTTGCACTGGGCTTTCACAACAGCTATATTATACCCAAAAGAGTTACTACATTTACACAGACATACACACACACAGTGCCTGAAAACAAGTCACCTCTTGTGCACAGCGTTAATAGTACTTGTGGGACTATCTAACACCTAGCAGCTTTAAAAACGAAACTGGACCACACCCTGTGAACAAAACAACAAAAGCAACCAGCTTAGCGGGAGTGCTATTCTTCAATCCTGCACAAAATGAAACGAAAGAGGCAATGAGGTGTGAAAAGACTAGGATCTCATGCTGAACTCCCTTTGACCAGGCAGAACATTATCAGCATTAGAGATGCACAAGATTTTTTGTTTTTTGTTTTGCTTCATTTTGGCAGAGTACATAAAGCAGGCATCCCACAAGTGAGATTTACCATATTCTTGATTATTCTTATTCTGATTTAGAAAAAAAACTGGAGCTTCACATCTAACCAGCACTTTACCCCTCAAAGGGTCAGTGCTCATAAAAACAGGATATTCTGGTTTAGGCTTTCTCTCTTAAACAAAACCCGACGCCAGGATTTTCCCCAAAGTCCTGAATGTACCCCTTAACCCCTTGTTTCAATCATCTCCAGGGGACATATTATCCAGAGTGTACTGTAAGAAGGGGTGAGGGGCGGTGGTAAGAAAAGACACGCACCTGGGGATTACTTTACACAAAGACAGGCTTCTGCTCCGGGGGAGAGAAATGATCGCATAATTGCTCGATAAACACTAATGCATTTAACCTAAATTTATCTAACGCAGATCTGAACATTTGTTGAAATATTGTGCAGAAGGCTCAACAAGAGGCTCATTGTGCACCTCGCACATGCACAGAAAACCCCCTCATTGCACTCTTACTGAATACATTAGAGATTTGCAGACTCTACACCTTTGTGGGCCTGCATGGCTTCGACATTTGAATGCAATCTTGCACCACCGACACCAACACCCACAGAGAAATGACAAACTGGCTTGAGTGAATCCCCAGACCCAGCAATTACGGGCAAAGAGTCAGAACTCAGGCCAGTTTCATCTCATACACTTTAACTGCGTGGTGGTGGTGGGGGTGTGCTGGGGCTCAGTCCTTACGACGTCTTTTCTCTCGCTCCCTCTCTCAAACACAAATGTGCACATTAGTGTGCAAACAAACACACTCGCATACACACACACACTCTGTTGTATGAGCGCATGCACTCACACTCACACATTCACGCACACACACACACACACACACACGGTGGGGACTTTCCAAGGTCACTCATGTGAAAGAGGCTTTGAGGGCTGAAATGTGAAACTCTTTTGTGTGGGCCTATATGAATACTAAACAACACAGAGAGTGCTCAGATGTGCAAGCCCAAGAGACCAACACCTTGCAAAGGCATACTATAATACTTCATAATTCATGAAGTCAGACTCTTTTGTTTGCTCAATGATACACAGTCACAGATGTCCAGCACACTTCATTACACATGAACAGGACCTGCAGCTAATAGGTCATAGAAAAAAGAAAATGTAAGGGACAACAAAATTCTAGACATCTTTATCTGTACTACTGAGAAGGACAAAAATGTAGCCAACAATGCAAGCACTATTTTGTGTTTACTTCAAAATTATATGCAGTCCACCTTCCCAGGTGGATTAAACTGAGAAGACTCTTAACTGCGCAAATGAAGGCAGGAGGTACTAAAAACAATTGGTGCAGGTGGTTCCTAAGATATCCTGAGGCTGAACCAGAAACTCCACAACCCAGCATGCACCACTCTGGTGCAATTTTGAGCTTCACAAAGATCTTTAATCAACATGGGCCCCACAAACACATGGAGGTCCATGTGCTGGAAAGCCCCTAAAACATGGTCTAAAAGTGGAACCAGACTGGCCCTCTTGTGTACAGACGAATTCACATCTATTTTCATCTGGAGCAGCCAGAACACAGCAGACGGCAGAAACAGCACACCCGGCTCCTGTAAAGTATCGTGCTGCAAAAGAGCTTGTCTAATTCAGGAGCCTCTGAGGTCAGAGCAAAGCAGTGCATGACAACAGAGCAGGCGTCCACTGCTTGGAGAATCAACCACTGCCTGTGGGCCTGTGGATATACAAGCTTTATTTCTCTGTAGGAGAGGAGAAAGCCAGGATGTTAAAATATCCACTGGTGCGCGCACGCACACACACACACACACACACACACACACACACACACACAAATACACAAATACACACACACAAGCCAACTGTAATGAGACAATTTCCTTATTTCTTCTGTGGCTCAACTCTGGATACTTGAACTTCCTCTAAGAGGGGTTTGAACTAGAGTAACTCTCTCTGTCGTCTCTAAAAACACACCTATTTAAAGTGAGTCTGAGAGATATTTGTGTTACCCCTGAAAGTTCAGTAATTGTATTTAAATGACAATATGGAACACTTTCTGTTACCAGTTCCAGTAATTCAAATTGGTGTTGAAATGACATGCTGGCATACTATTTATGCATCTTCACCAGATGCAACAACATACAAGCTACAGTAAATATTTTGCAAACTGCCAACTGACTATTCCCTTTCAAAAATTGCACAGTTGGGTGAAGATCAAACCAAGTGTGCCACCTAGTGGTGAACAACAAATCTGCACTTCAATATTTTCACATCTGCATTTGAGTACACCAGACAAGAGCAACACAATTTTAGGCATCTTCATTTTGGGTACTGATTTGCACTGTAATGTCAGTAAATTGCAAACTATTTTTTAAGTTTGTGGACAAACTATCAGACATCATTTTAGCAGCTTTAGAAGATGAGAAGATACAAACCTCAGGTGTGGTCTTCTTGAACACATCTTTGCCCTCTATCACATTCTTCATGACACTGTTTTTTAAGTCCACATAGTCTTCCTCAGTCAGCTCTATGGATTCCAGCTTGGAGCTACAAGTCCGACACACCCCACTTTGGGATAAAAGACAGATGTTAAATGAGGATCAGATTTATCAGGTCTGTATGGTGATGTATGAATGAAATCTCCAATGCTGGCAGACAATGTCTGTGTAAATGTATTGTTACCTAGCAGATCCTTTTTTCCAAAGAGATGTACAATACATCACCACCACATTACAAACAAGAATACTTGGCTAAAAAATAAGACAATAATGTAAACTGTAACAGATGGGGTAAAGTTATGGACAAACCATGTTATAAACTATTTTGGACTCATAAATACATTTGTGTTTAAATGTAAAGACAGTACAACAGACTACTTGTGGTATTTAATTTTGCATTTGAGACATAGTCTCGCTGCCCTTTCCTTGGATGGTGTAACACGCCATTTCAGTAGCCAAGGCTTAACATCTTTCACTTCACACTACATGTCTTCCTATGGTGGACTGTGGAGCAATGCTGATTTGTTTAGGGTAGTTTTTACCTTGGTGGTACATGGCAAACACCTCCACTCCACTTCTGGCCAGGACGACTGTGAGATACAAAAGATAAAGGTGTCAATATATTGCAATGTGGCATTTTTAAACTCACGAGAACACTGCCGTCATATTTACCATTCAAACCACTTTCTTATGATGTTGGCCAGGGGCTCATCTGGATACATCTGGTTGTCCCTCATGTGTTGCAATAGAGATAAAAGCTTTTCGTCATGCTCGTGGTCAGCAATACCCCCCTCGAACAGATGCTTCCAGATGTCAAGGGTTGGAATAATGTCCTGGTCCAAAAGTTGACTGTAGAGAGTCCAAGCAGTGCCAGAGCTGCCATGTTGCACTGCAGCGCCTATGGTATCGGCGTAATTTCGAGCGGAGGGCGTGATAGTCTTGCTGATGTCCTCAAGCAAGACCAAGGCCTCTCTCCAACGTTCTGTCTTACTAAAGCCTTTGATGAATAAACTGTAAGCGCCTGTATCCAACGCGCGAAACTGGCTTTTCATGATGTCGTACACATCATACATTTCTGCCCAGTGTCCACCGTTCACACAAAATGTTAAATATTTCAAGAGCAATTCATAGGGTACCGTGCCAGTGTCCACGGCGACATATGTCAGAAGCGACTTTGCAATGCTGATATCTGCACCAGCCTTTAGTATTCTCAGCATCATCCCGACCTCAAAGCGATCGGGTCGCTCGCTATTTCCTTTCATCGTCTTCCACTCTGCAGGTGAGAGAGGGTGGTCTGGTACATTCGAGACATATCTTTTCTTAACGCCATCTGATGGCTCTTGGGTGCCTGAAACACAATCTTTCTTTTGCAAACGCTGCGCAGTCAGCCTAGCAGTTCCAGCTGCAAAAACCGACTTGGAAATGACGGGTCTTTCCTTTGCGGTAAAGTCTGATTTAAAAGCTTTTCTCTTCGTGCCTGCAACTTTGTTTATGTCCTTTGTGCAAAATCTGTTTATACCTCCCACCTTTAAACGCTGTGACGTGTTCTTGTGTGACAGTCTTAATACATTTCTTGAGAGAACTGGGAGAAAATAATGGAACCGAACCCCTAGGCTGGGTATCAGCAAGGAGCCCATGACCCGCCTAGCAATCTGTTTTAGGTATCCTCACGATGTAGTAGCAAAGAGATAGTTTGAAATATCCTCAGGACACTGTCAGCTCGTTTTTGTAGTTTACTGTATGTACCTATCTGTAGCTCTTCTACAACTTCTGTAGCTTGTACCTAACGTTAACCGAAATACTGTTATCACTTCGCAGAATTACTCAAACTGGTCTGCTGCTAATACATGACATGTCGATAACAACTACATGTTTTCCATTTCACGATTTGCTTTTGTTAAAACAAAAGTAAGCTCACAGCTGGTCTTCCAGAAGCGTGCACGATGACATTCGTGACGGCGCAGTCTAAAAACGTCACTACAAATACTTCCTAAAAATCAACCAATCACATCGTACACGGAAACGCTACACGTTTTTTTCATAGAGTCATGTCATATGTTTTTTTGCATATTGTAAATTACGAAACTCTGTAGAGTGTTTATATTTATTTGATATACAAGGGACACAAGGATATTTATTTGTCACATGCATAGAGATACTGGGTAAAGTAAGACATGCAGTGAAATTGCTGTTTGTCAGCCTGTGCATATGGAGGGGATGTAAGTGCATTGAATGCAGTCAGGGCAAAGATGGTGAAATGGTAGATATGCAGAGCAAGATTCGTCATGAGGAGCTTCCTGGAATCACGACCTGACGAGGGCGGGAAGCACAAATCCCCTTTATGCAGTCTGGGGTCCTCTCGTGTGGAAAGGGCCCAGTAGCCTTTGGCATTCCATAGACTTTAATTTATTTTAGCATCACTTTGACATTAAATAACTTTACATAGGAAGCACACCGTACCTTGATGTTGGCATTGTTGGACCCCAGAGAAATCACAGCAAAACATATTTGAATATCAGAAATCTGTCATGTCATTGATTTGTAAGAAATAGCCGTGTTTGGATGAGGGTAGACGGCTACAGACGGCTGCAGCCGGCTGTAGTCAGCGATGCATTGTGGGATGGAAATGTTGCATTTTGGTTAGACTTTGTGTCAGAGTTGCCAGAAAGGCGTGGCGCTGTCACAAAAACGTCACAAGGTCAGATGACCTAAAAAACCCATGTGATGTAGCCGCCTGTAGCCGTCTGTAGACAAAAGGTGCAGCCGCTTGCAGTTGCTTTTTCCGCGGCTACAATCGTCTAACTAACGCCTCCGTGGTGACGCAACTGTGCCCTGGTTGGTTTAAAGTTCATTGACGTCTGGACACGGATGTTGTGTAGCGCTCTGTCACGGAACTTCTCATCTTATATGTACGTTATTTTAGTCCAGTTTGAAGACATATCTTTTCTCTCTCTTTTTAGCTTGTTCTGGGGCGTGTATCTGATGCTGTCAAGCTCAATCTTTTATTGATTTATGTATTTGTTAATCTCGTTTTTATTGTATTGCTTTGTGTCAGTAGGCTATACCTATTAATGATCTTTGGGTTATGGTTTTGCCATGTTGTTTTTCATCCTTGTGTTGTGCAGCACTTTGGGACATCTCTGTTGTTTTGTTTAAATGTGCTATTAAAAAAACGACTCGACTTGACTTGAAGTCTCAATGCACCCTACTACAACCGCCCGCCCCCTTCTTGTCCCTCACGCACAGCACATGACTTCTCCGCCATCTACTACGAAGATCAGGTGGTGTAAACAAAAGACTTGTGTCCGAGTTGACCGCCGCCTTTTAAACACCCGCCCATGCTGCGAGGCGGAGTTCTTGCTGACGCATGTAGCCGAAGTTAGACAGCCATAGACAGACCGGTGGGCCACTCGAACGAGCCTAATGTTTATCTGAAATTGTGCTAAAAATTACATCACAAATTATGCGACGTAATAATAATATTATATATATATACACAGTATATATATTTTTAAAAAGATCGGGGAACATAATGATTTACATACGGTAGGCTTTATATGTTTTTATAGTAAAACCGCAGAACATAAGGATTTCCAAAAATGACCAGGGCACATAGGACCCAGAGAACATAGGTACGCTCCCATGGACATGCTAACTAGATAGCGCCCTTGACATGGTAGCTTGCAAGAGTTTCTGGAACGAAAATTAGTAGAATACCCAAGTACAGTATTGGCTTTTTACTTCAGTAAGCATGAGTGCAGCCTTACCGGTAGAAAAATACTCATTACAAAAATTATCGTATGCTGTCTGATTTGTGTTTGAGCATCTACTCGTAAACTGCCAACGTGATTTAGGTAAGTTGCCCGACGTCACCATGAGTTTGCGCAGTAGACTACAGTAGACATGTGACCAAGTCGAGAATTAAAAATTTGGTTTCATCGGCTCCCAGTGAAAATACCGCTATCCCTCAGTCCATTTCTTCTACTGTCTATGTAGCCCCATAAGGATGATACGGAATAAACTGCTTTGGTGCTCGGGGGCCACCCCCCGTCTGTGCTGGTCCCCCAAAAAGGCGGGGAGACCAAAATCATTTGTCGCAGAACAACTCACCAACCGTTGCAATTAAGAAGACCAAAACGTGTATGTACCTTGGTCTTGAATTTTTTGAACTGATATTGTACAGCTGTAGACACTCAGTCCATAAGTAGTCATTTGCTGTGGAGCGCCACCTAGCGAATATTGTACATGTAAAAATTAAGGTTTTGAATTGTCAATATCTTGGCCAGAGAAAGTCATTATCGTATCAAATTTGCCATGTAGGACCACCAAGGGCGTTCATCCGATTATCAAGAAAGTTGGTGTATGTTATCTGGAGACCTTGTCTTGAAAAAATCTTATAAAATATTTTTAAAAGTTAAAGCTTTTAGAACAATAGAAACAATGTTCTTTAAGGTTTTTGTACAATTTTGTGTGAAGGCGGTAAAGTTCTCTTTTTTTACCTTGGACTCGACAAGCTGTATACACTCAGTCCATAAACAGTCATTTGCTGTGTAGCACCACCTAGGGAATATTGTACATGTAAAAACTGAGGTTTTGAATCACCAGTATTTTGGTCGGAGAAAGTCATTAGTGCATTAAATTTGCCACGTCGGACAACTACTCCAACCTTTTGAAGCGCCTTATGTTTTGTTAACTTTGTCCCAAAAGTAACTTTTCACTTTTTCAAAACCTAAAGCATTACGAAGCATCACCACCATGACGCTTACAATGCCTGTCCACAATCGTGTCCGATTTGCTGCGTTGCACGCATTAAATTCATTTCCAATGGAGTCCATCAAGTCGTTATTGCCTTCTTCGCAAAGCCTAACGAGATTCTTCTACTGTCTATGCTCGGACAGCTGCGGCGCGTCAAGAAGTTGGACTCTCCTAAACTTTATGCAAACTTTAAAAGTAGATCACAAAGGAGGTCTGTCGTGACGAAATCAGTTCTTGTAAATATGCACTTCTCTCGAGAAAAGAAAAAAAAAAGCATATCCGCCTCTTGCTCAAAATACATGCAAGCAGCGAAGTGGAACGTTCGACTAAAATAACGTACATATAAGATGAGAAGTTCCGTAACAGAGCGCTACACAACACACATGTCCGGTCGTCAATGAACTTTAAACCAACCAGGGCAAAGTAGCGTCACCACGGAGGCGTTAGTTAGACGGTTGTAGACGTGTTGAAGCAACTGCAAGCGCTTGCACGATTTGTCTACATGCGTTTAACTCACGTGGATTTTTAGGTCACATGACCATGTCACGTTTTTGTGACATCGCCATGCCTTTCTGGCAAGTCTGACACAAAGTCTAACCATCATGCAACATTTTCATCCCACAATGCATCACTGACTGCATGTAAACGTTTATATCAGCCCGAATGCGCCTAATGATTCTTTTCAGTTGGAAGGTGGCAGGGGTTTTCAAAAATGGACATACATAACATTTAAAACAGTGCCGTTAATTACCATTATATTACCGTGCCAAAAACAAAATAAGCATTTTAGCATTTTAAACTTCATGTATCTTCAACTCTGACAATCGGTACACGCCCACTCAAAGCGTAGGAAGCAGAGAAAAAGCGGCACATTTTGAGCGTCTCTGCTAGCGGCAGTCATCCTTGGTGCGAGCAGTCTATGGGTGCGAGTGGATTTCCAGGATGGAAAAAGGTGGACACTAGGGCAGCGCGGCGTGGCAGCCGCTGCCAAAGCGGCGGCCATATGGCAAGCCATTTTAACATTTAATAGTTAAACAGGACATGTCTTGTAGATATCTGAAATTCAGTTTTCAGATATCCGCAACTACATTCTTCCTATCCATAATTGTCATGTCAGATATCCACAAAGATAATAGCTGCGTACGAGTAACAAATCGGTCTGTCTACATTTGTCTGACTTCGGCTACATACGTCAGCAAGAACTCCGCCTCGCAGCATGGGCGGGTGTTTAAAAGGCGCCGGTCAAGTCGGACACAAGTCTTTTGTTTACACCACCTGATCTTCGTAGTAGATGCCGGAGAGGTCATGTGTTGTGTGTGAGGGACAAGTGCTGCACAACACAAGGATGAAAAATAACACAGCAAAACCATAACCCAAAGATCATTAATAGGTATAGCCTACTGACACAAAGCAATACAATAAAAACGAGATTAACAAATACATAAATAAATAAAAGATTGAGATTGACAGCATCAGACACACGCCCCAGAACAAGCTAAGACGAGAGAGAAAAGATATGTCTTCAAACTGGACTAAAATAACATACAGATAAGATGAGAAGTTCCGTGACAGAGCGCTACACAACATCCGTGTCCAGACGTCAATGAACTTTAAACCAACCAGGGCAAAGTTGCGTCACCACGGAGGCGTTAGTTAGACGATTGTAGCCGTGGAAAAGCAACTGCAAGCGCTTGCACGATTTGTCTACATGCGGCTACATGCGGCTACATCCGTTTGCAAACATTTACCATCACTCGAACGAGCCTATTGTTCCTAGGACAAATGACGTCACTTTTGCCATTCATTTGTATGGGGTTTATCATTACGGATAATTCAGTTGCAGATATCAACTATGTGAATTATGGATATCTGCAACTGAATTCTAGAAGATTTCAGATCAGGGGCGATTTTAGCATCTGGTCTTTAGGGGTGCCCGGCCCCCAGTGCTTATCACACAACACTATTATTATATATAATATATTATTCATTTTGCACTGAGCCAGGGGGTGCTGAGCAGTTTCACGGGGGTGCCTTGGCACCCCTAAAAGTGGTCTAGATTCGCCCCTGTTTCAGATTAAGATATCTACAATTTGTTTATGACTAGTCATAACTCCAGTTCAAAATGTCTTTAATTTGCCTCAATTTACGATATCTACAGGTTTTGACTAGGAGCAATTACGTTACAGATATCTTAAATGTCAATTCCGAGTATCCAAAATGTAATTGTGACTAGTCAGAACGACGTTAATATATACAACTTAGCTTTTAAATGTTAAAATGACTTGCCACAGTGACATCATAATGAAAACGATGTAGCTGGTCAACGTCATAGCAGAAGTTGGTTGAAAAAAAAAAAGACGCGTTTGTGTCAACTTTATGTAGCCATGTCTAATGATAAACTTTCCCACTGGAAGGATTTATTAAGAAAAAGATTAGCCAATGCAAAGAAAGGTAACGGACTGATATCACTGATCACCATTAGGTCATTCTGAATCCTACAGTTGCATGCTATGATAGCTAGCTATTCGGTATGTCTTCGGACAGCTAGCCTATGCTAATTTAATATTGTGAATTTATCAGGTAACGTAACTCTGAGTTGTATTAGCAAGTGCGACAACCAGCTCTACAATGGGACCACTTTGCACATAATATGCTGAAAGTTGTACATGGCTTTGTCGTTGTAAGGGAACTATGCACACGTTGTGTATGGTTAAAGGTTGTGTAGTTAGCCCAGGTTAGTTTTTGTTGGGGTTGCATTGGCATTGGTGGGAACAGGCCAGTGTGTCTGTCTAAATAGTTTAAGGGCGACATGGAATTATCCACTACTCTGAATTGTATGTGGAAAAAAAGTGGCTTGTTTGCTTGCTTACGTTTGATTATCCTAGACGACAAGACCGAAGAGGAGAAGAAAAACGAGGAGACAGAGTTGTTCACTAAGTTTTATACCGATTGGAAAGGAGGAGGTGAACAAGACAGTTCATATAAGACCATACCACGCTTCTATTACAGGGTAGGTTAAAATGAACATTGTATGAAAATCGTGTCTATCTGACCACGTCCAATGGTAATAAAAACAAACGATTTTTTGTAGCTTCCTGCCGAAGATGAAGTACTACTGCAAAAATTAAGAGAGGAGTCCAGGGCAGTCTTCCTACAGAGAAAGAGTCGAGAACTACTTGATAATGAGGAGTTACAGGTGAGTTACTTTTAATTGCGCGTATGGACACCCATAAAGTCTGTATATAGGAATAATGGTGTTTACTATTACCGTGAAAGCAGGATGTTGTTGACCCTGGATAGCAAAACAAAGTTTGAGCAAGTTGTGTGTTTTTGCTTAGCTTGTCTGAATTTGTGAGTATGTTTTCCTCCAGAATCTATGGTTTCTGTTGGACAAACATCAGGTGCCACCAGCAACCGGAGATGAGGCTATGATCACATATGAGAGCTTTCTAAAAGTTGGAGAAAAAGCTGGAGTCAAGTGCAAGTAAGCTCTCCTTCAGTTTTAGTTCTTACAGTGTCTGCATTATTGGCATATGAAAATTTGTCTGATTTACATATTTGACTGACTTGAATATTTTCTTGCAAAGCTAGAGATCTTCTAGCTTTCAAGCTAGGATAAAGATAGGATAAGGACGATAAGTTGCTTAACAGATAACAGAACCTTAATGACCTTACTGTATTTCTTAATGATGACTGTGGTGTGGTGGTGGCATTCTTATTTTTGAATTGAGCTAAATCTAAATACACTAGGTAAGAGCAGGGCCTAGAAAAAAAAAGCCACATGCCTTACATACTATCCAGTCCAATTCATGTTCAGTGGAAAGATGCTATCGGGTGATTAAGGAGCACCTGTATAACTAGATAGCAGAGTTACTGAAGGATATGCATTATGTAACCCCTTTTGCAAACGATTCAAGGAAGAAGTTAAGACTCAGAGAGTGCAAGTTCTCACTGACCACCCTATCCCTCAAATACAGAATGTTCCAACATAGAATAAAAATACAAGGTGCGCCAAAAATATGGGACACATTTTAAATGCTTTAATCTTGGAATCTAAAAATGATGGTAACAAATAAATACATTTCTCTGAACACCACTCTGAAAGCAAATTAAAAATGTCCCCCAAAACATAGCCATGAACATTTCAAACTCCAGACCTTTGAATTATAAAGAAGTCATTAAACATTGCCATTAGTAACATTTTCAAAATGAGTAAAAATGAATAAAATATAGGGGAAACTGTCAATGATAAAATGTGTGGCATGCAGCGCGTGGGTTCTAAACACAGGCCAGAGCTTGTGCATATTACAGACGCCACCGCTGCACTTCGGTAGGGAGCCACGCACAGAGCTCTGTGCACACATTTTAATTCTATAGAGAATGTTAAATGACCTCTTTATATTTGTATTCAGGTTTACAATATCCTATATTTTGGCCCAACCTGTACCTGGGCCATTGAAAGTGTTGGTGAGCAAAAACTAACTTTGGCATGACAATGTTTCTACTGTAACTGTGGTACTGCTGCTGCTTCTACTACCACTACTACAGATGAGTGAGCTTTGCTTTTCTATGCACAGACAATTCTTCACAGCCAGAGTGTATGCCAAACTCCTTCACAATGATCCATTTGGAAGGATATCAATCATGCAGTTTTTTAACTACGTCATGAGAAAAGGTATTGCGCATTGGCAATTATAGCAGATGAACAGTAGAAAAAATACTTAGATGAATACTTACTTCAGATTAACTTGTGTATTTCATTGCTGTGTTTTTTTAGTTTTGTTAGTCATGGTTCAAGTAACTGTTTTTATCTTGCAGTTTGGTTGCATCAGACGAGAATTGGGTTGAGTCTGTATGATGTGGCTGGGCAGGGATACTTGCGTGAGTCTGTACGTACACACATCATTTGATATAACCATTTGTATGTCATCCTTTCTTGTAATGCTGGAAGATCATTGAATTGATGAATATTGTGGTGTTCATAGAAAAGACAAAAAGAATGTGATGCACTGCAGATTAACTACAACAAAATACTCATATTTCAGTACTGTTATTGTTTGTTGGTTTACTTTGATTAGTAGTTTTTGCATGTCAGTTTAGTTGTTATTAGTCCTTGCCCAGCATATGCAGTTTTGTTAATTTACACCAAATCTCTCTATTTTACTGACACATTACGTCATATTTTTTTCATGTTTATTGCATGCAAGGACTTGGAGAACTACATCCTGGAATTGATTCCTACCCTGCCCCAGCTGGATGGTCTGGAGAAGTCTTTTTACTCTTTTTATGTCTGCACGGCTGTCCGCAAATTCTTCTTCTTCCTAGACCCACTGCGCACCGGTATGTTCTTTTCTTCCTTGAGCCCCATTCAGACCCTCCAGGATTTCGTGTGGTGCGATTACAACTTTCAACGCGAAGTCAGCCAATCCCTGACTCGCAACTTTAACCAAACACCCCAACTTTTTTCGCAATTTTTGGCATATCATCGTCATGTCTTGCTAAACAGTAAGTCTCCTTGCTCTGTTTAGAATGTGCAAGGAACATTTGTGGTTAACAACGGCTCACTCCTGCTCACTAAAATAACCTCCAATAGCCTACCCGCGAGAGATAGTATCCCTTGTAATTTCAAGAACGCAGAGGAAAAATATTGCACTGCGTGTAATACTGTTGCAGAGCAGGGAAGGCATTTGCTAACAAACACTTTGCCTCCTCGGAAATGATATATTTACAGAAATTCCAACCTTCAAAAACTAATCTCCGAGAGGTATCTTTTCTCATATATACGCTAGACATGTAAATAAAACATATGACAATGTTAAACTTACCCTCACATGTAGGCTATTTACAACCTTTTAGCCTGTCATGGGCAATGTTAATTAGTAGGGTACAGCGCACAACAGTGTGGTGTGCTCTTCAAATATTTTGGCTAACTTGCTGACATCAGGCCGCCGTTATCAGTTCCAGGGAGACTATAGATGTGATGGCTAGTGTCTTTAAAGTCTATAGTGAGGTTCTTGTACAATGCAGGTGCACATATTTCTGTAGCCTGTTTTGTTATATATCATATCATATATTTCATTACATTTTGTGTAATCCTTAAAATCTTTTCTTTTCTCTGTTTGGTAAGGTTTAGGCTTAGGGGTTTAGGCCAATTTACTGTTAAAATATTTTAAAAAATCGGAATTTTTTTGCAACTTTGACTTATTTCCTCAACTTTTTTTTGGAACAAAACACCTAAAACTCTACTACTTTTTTTGAAATTTTTTAGAAAACAAGCCGCGAAATCAGGTATTTTAGACTGCAACTATCTCAAAATTGGCCCGCAAAATCTTGGAGGGACTGCCCATTAGTCTTTTATGTGGCAGCCATGTTTGTTTATTTGATGTGGATGATCGTTATCCCAAAAGTCACTGATCCCGATCTTTCTCAGTTCATAAGCTATAGTTGTTAATTTAAGAACATTAGGCACGAATATCTTTCTCGTTAGCCTTTGAATATAAATAATAGACTAACCAAACTTAAATAAACTACAATGTTTTTTTTTTTTTAATCTTCTCAAGTAATTCTGCATCTGATTCCAGGAAAAATCAAGATACAGGATATTCTGGCTTGCAGTTTCCTGGATGACCTTCTTGAGGTACTGAGTAAAAACTTTTTTTTGATAAAACAAACATGCACACTGATTGTATACTTTGAACTGTCTTTGTTCTTTGAATAGTCATAACATTGTAGTTATGTTTGTTCTGTTCATGGTTTATTGCAGTTAAGGGATGAGGAGTTGTCCAAGGAAAGTCAAGAGGCAAATTGGTTTTCAGCACCTTCTGCTCTTAGAGTATATGGTAATCTTTGACAAGAATTGCTACTTGTGGTAAAACCTTAAAAAATGGTTAACTTTGTTCCAACAAACATCAGCTGGTTGCCTCAAGCTTCCAAACCTCAAGTTTTTTTTGTAAAAATATATTAGGATGTTTGCAGTGCAAATCTATGAGGGGGTGAGTGCAGAACTAAAATGAAGATACACACTGAGTCTCTCTTTTCCAGGCCAGTACCTGAACCTGGATAAAGACCACAATGGCATGCTGAGCAAAGAAGAACTTTCCCGTTACGGTACCGGGACACTAACAAGTGTCTTCCTTGACCGTGTGTACCAAGAATGCCTGACCTATGATGGGGAGATGGTAAGAACACACACACACACACACACACACACACACTGCAGACCACTGACCACTGAAACCAATGGCATAATTCTGGAAATGTGCCCACAATGACCACATAGCCAGGTCAACCATTTCAAAGTTAATGTTCACCAACTTGTACTGCACTATAAGGTTAGACATTCTGAAATGTTGCCTTTTCTCCACATTTTCACCACAGGATTATAAAACATATCTGGACTTTGTGTTGGCTCTGGAAAACCGGAAAGAACCTGCAGCTCTGCAGTACATATTCAAGCTACTGGACATAGACAACAAGGGCTACCTCAATGTGTTTGCTCTCAACTACTTTTTCAGAGTAAGCAACCCCCCCCCCTTCATTTAGCTGAATGTAGATTACAAATATTATCCAAATTAAATATTTTTGACACTAATTTTGTCCTCAGGCTATCCAAGAACAGATGAAAATACATGGACAAGAACCAGTTTCTTTCCAAGATGTCAAGGTACATGCAATTAAGTTTTTGTTTTTAAGTAGAATGCTATATCCCAGAGTGAGTTTCTTGGCACAGAAATGAATGATTATCTTACATAGTGCACTGAGAATCAGGATAGTTGTCAGTTCTGTCATATAAATATTAATTTACAACAGGACGTGTTTTGTCACGCTGTCTCTACAGCCAAATTTTCATATACTTGGACAGGAGCACTGATGGACAATTGTGTTGTTTTTTTTTTTATTGTAATAATACCCGTTTTGTGACTGCAGGATGAGATCTTTGACATGGTGAAACCTAAGGACCCTTTGAAGATCACCCTACAGGACCTGGTAAACAGCGGTCAAGGTGACACTGTGACCAGCATTCTCATTGACCTCAATGGATTTTGGACTTATGAGAACAGGGAAGTGCTGGTGGCCAATGATGGGGAAAGTAACACAGTGGATATTGATGACACATGACCCTAATCAGCAAGCAGGGCAGGTCTACTCTAGGAAAAAACATCAGTACTGGAGAGAAAATAGACGGTGTCTCTTTTGTAGACTATGACCGAACCGGAACTCATGTAAAATTTGTAAACTATGATGTGTATGTATAAGCTTATGCACAAGCTTTTCCACAAATATGAATGCAGGCAAAAATGCATCTCTGTTGAATTTACAAAAATGTTTTATTAACATAAATAAAAGTTGCACTTTTTTACTTTAAACTGTAGTGATAACTGTAGATAATACATAATTTCTTAAGAGATCTTATGTCAGTGACATCATCATTTATTAATCTTGGGGGATAATGCTGGATACAGTCAAGGCAGTTTGCAGTATTGGTAGCACTTTATAATAACTTCATAATAAGAATTTATTTTGCATTTAACTCTTAACACATTGTACAACATTTGGTAACCATTGCTTGTACACTTTCTCATCAGTAAATCGTTTAAAAACATACCGACACATTTGACTGGATGTCAGTTGGCTATCGGTCTGTGTGTCTGTTTGTCTGCATGCTAGTCATCTCTCAGCCTGCTGCCTTTCAGTCTATTTTAACATTTGCAGATGTTTATAAATGATTTACTAATTTAAAAAAGTGTAAAAGCAATGGCTGCCAAATGATAAGATGTGTTAAGTTTTAGCAGATGCAAAATAAATGCTTATTAGGAAGTAGTTATTATGAAGTGCTACCGCAGTATTTTTTCATTCCAAATCTGATTTTTTTTTTTTGTCCTTGCAAATAATTGGAGGCATACTGCTTAAGACGGGCTACCAACAGGTGCCTTCGATGAGATGAGTATTCCATAATAGGTTACATGACCTAAACAGAACATTCAATAACAAATATTCAACATATGACAAAATTACATCAAGATCAGTCGATGTATAAAAGGCAACGTGGTAGCGTTGATAGGTTGACCTTACCCAGGGCTCCAGCACAATGTATGTGATGTACATGTACATGAGGGTGCCCTTGGATCTGAAATAGCAAAGTCTGTGTCTTTCTGACGTTCTTTTTTTTTTTTTTTTCAAAATGTCTTCAGCTTACTCTGATGAAAATACAAATGAATGAATGAAGTCTACTTTGTTAATGAGTACCTTGCGAACTGATCTCCAAGTCAGCACTTTCATACATATCAATAATCATTTTGCCATGCATTACCAATACATCAGGGTGCATAAAAAATATTACAATAGTTGCATAGAAAAACGTGCTGCGGAAATAAAACACAAGACGGCAATAACGCTACATAACTACAGCTTTGCGCTCACCTAGCACTGAAAATTACAAATCCCTTCACAGTGCTGTTCATAGCACATAAACACAATTTTGCCTGGTCAGAAAACTGCGTTTTCAGATCAGCTCAGTTCTACATTTAATTCCTGAACTTGGATTACATTCATAACTTAACTAGTCTGCAAATGTCAGAAAAAGTGAAAATGACCATGGACTAAAATAGACAGCTGTTTAATAGAGGACCTTAAGAGGGGAGGGGAGCATCAGGTGCTGATTTTGGCTCCTGCTCAAGCTCAAATGTGACGTTCACAAACGATGGGCTAGTCTCCGGTTGCTCCACCCTGGGCGGCTGACCATCCTGGCTCATTTGCTCATTAAAGTGTCTCTCTGCCTCCTCAGAAAGGCGGTTCTCTTCCTCCTCCTCTTCCTCCTGCAAATGACAATCATCAGTAAGAACTGAACAGAACAGATCTGGCACTTCTTAGCCAAATTAGCCTGAAGAAGGACAATACTACATTTTTTTCCCTCCTGGTCATTATATCTACATATCAAAATGGTACGAGATGTGGTAATCTCATGTTTTTGTGACTGAAGCTTTATGGGTGGAGACTACACTTTGATGAATATGCGAAGGCCTTTCCCCGAGTTAAGCACAATCAAGGAGAATTGCTGCTCACCTCCTTTTTCATTCGGTAGTACTCATCAATGGCATACTGATACTTTGGTGATGTAATGCCCAAAAGTGCAGCCAGTCTCTCGCCAAGGTAATCACACACTGTGATCCACAAATAGAAAGAAAACACGGTCAGGTAAGACGTGTGCCACTCCTTGACATTAAACCAGAAAATAAACTAATAGAATAAAAAGGAGCAAATATGTAATCAACATTTTAGTGATCAGTTTGAAAGCATGGCAAAAGGCAATGTGGATTGTGCACTGTAATAACACATACGCCTACCTGAAACAGTTGAGGTAGCCATTCTCCACATTTGAAACCATACATATGGGCCCCATGTCAGTGTTGACTGTAAATGAAAAAAAAAAAAAACAACCGTCACCGAAATCTTAGAGCGTCACGACGTGATACTGTCGCAAAGAAAAATGCAAGCAGAACTCACGGGGTCGACTGTGGTCACTGCATCCGTCTGTTCAGGCTCTTCCTCTTCTTCATCTGTACTGTATTCCTCCATCGTCTCCCCACTGGCGAAGTATATAGTTCTGCGGGGAAGCTTTGGCTGCTTGAGGCCCAAATCACCGATCTCCACGTTCTCAAAATCCTTTTCCACATTACTTTGAGTCTTAAACAAAAACAAATGTATTTAAGGCACGTTTCGTTCCTTGGTCATGATTTAAACCTGTATTACATTGCAAACAGTACAGATACATAAACTCATTCCAATACTCTTGACAATACAAATTAACTGCATCAGAGAAAGTTAGTGACCAACAGGTTGTGATCATGACGCCTTGCGCTATGCAAACAATACAGTAAAACATCAGCTAGCTGTCTCGCCGCTCTAGCTAGAACGTTGCCGATATGAAATCATACCTCGTACTTTCCGATAAAAACACGATATCATACATGATGGCCGTGTGTAAATTAATACGCATTGATATCGCATTATCATCTTACAAAGGCGGCAGATAAGCCAGACAGGTTGAGAAGTTATTGTTTTGAGCTAGCTGAAACAAGGAAACCAGCTACAGCTACGTTATTGTTAGCCAAAGCCAAACGGCGGTAGGTTATGTTTTACTGTCTAATTTATAACATGTTAGGTAAAGGAAATAAGGACATACCTTGTCTTTGTCCATACTTTGGCCCACAGATATGTTAGCGTTGGTGAGATAAAGTGACAATTCAGCCATCTCCACTTCCTTCTTCTTCCACCTTACCTTACCTTCTCCACCACCACTCTATCACGGTTAGCTAGACTTGCTAATTTTAAGAGAAGGGGGAGGTAGCTGTGTTGGAAGTGACGTCTATGACAGATCACTAGTCATGTTTAAAAGTCGCCTTGGCTCAGCTGATCACAAGTAAATATGCTTCTATGTTTTGTAGTTAACTGCTTCACCAAACGTTATTTTATTCACAGGACATTGCGACTCAAACCTAATTGTACTGACATAGCGAAGACAACGTACTCAAACACAACCTGAGAATATTTGTTTAAAGCCTACAATGACAACCTCATGCCTGGTAGAAGAGAATGTTTCACAATACCCAGAAAGTGCACAAAATTGTATATTGAGGACTTTCTGTTCTCAGAACCATTTGATTGGTACTGCAGGGAGGTAAAGACATACAAATAGTGCCACGCCCCCTCCTTGAAATGAATGGAGAAGAGAAGACGTACATTAAGCTATAATGAATGTACAAATCATTTAATGCATATTACATATACATAAAATGTGCATCAAATAAGCAATCCTTAAGTTTCAAAGAAATAATCAACTGTTGTAACATAGTAAAAGGCTTGCTGATATCGATGGTTCGTGCACGCTACAAGCACTGCCTCTACTGGTCTTAAATGGTATGGCAAAAATAACAGCTCTGTGGAATAAACCACAACAAGAATATTCCAAAACATTGAACCAACAACTGTATTGCGACAGTGGAAAGGCTTGCTTTCTGGACATACATTTTCTAAAAGTAAAAAACGAACCGAAATAATTGTGATCATTTCACAGTTATTTCACGTTATTGGTCATTCTCATCATCGTCACCCACCCGCAGAAGAAAGTGGAATGTTCCAATAGTATTGAAGCAAAGCTGCTGAACGATGTTTGTTTTCTCCATAAACGACCAGTAGGGCGAAAGATCTCTACAGCCTGGCCCGTTGTGAAGTCTCGTAGCTAACAGTGCAACGGTTATATTTCCTTTTCTGAGTTGTTGTAGTCTTGCAGTAAACAGCCATGGCTCTGTGCGGGGGTGTCGGAGCCTTGGCTTTACCCAGTGAGCTTATTGTTCACATCTTTTCCTTTCTGTCAGATCGAGACAAGCTTCGGGCCTCGGCCGTATGTTCTCGCTGGAGGGAGTGTCTGTTTTACCCAGCGTTGTGGACAGAGCTCAAGTTGCGTGTCGGTGGAGGGACGAATGGAGGTGGCTCTGGATCTGAAGAGACCCCAAGATTAGAATTCCTCATGCGCAAGTTTGGTTCCTTTGTGCGTGAACTGCAGCTGGAGTTCGCCCCAGTGGATGGGTACCTAAGCCCACTGCAAGCAATGGAGGGCAGAATGGAACCTGTGGAGAGCGACCCTCAGTTTTCAGACCGCTGGAAAGATGCAATGATCACCTATTTGGACCAGGTGTTATGTGTGCTTCGTAGTCTTCGTAATAACAGGTAATACATTCTCTATGTTTTTAAGTAGTTGTATAGTGTTATTACTTTATCAGTTGAACAACGCCATTTTCTCAGTGATTGCATAGCCAGTTTGCTACCAGTTAGCTAGGCAGCTAGGTTAGCTAGCTAGCTATAAACAAACCTATGTCATTACGTAATCAAGCTATGTCTGATCTAGTCTGATGGCGCACAGTTTACACATACGCTACAAGGACATGGGCTACTGTACTTGTACATAACCGTGATCTGCCATGTTTATTAAATGTGTTCATCGTACAGCCTTTTCACAATGAATGTAATTCCCCTGAAAATGCGCAGACTTCTAGAACACGCCACAGCCAAGGGGAAATTTTGTTAGCACTAAAGGCTTTTCGTTCTCTTTCTCTCTTTTTATAAAAAAAATAGCGACTTTCATATAACGGTTGTTTCTGTGTCCCAATTTGTTGTACAAGAAGAATCAGTATATTGTACTGTCACAGTGTGAGGTAGAATGTCTTTTCCTGAAAGTTCCCTCGTCACAAACATATGGTATTACAGTGGTATTTCCAGGCCTGTCTTTTTGTTTCGGTAAAAGTGAAGTCTACGTTCATCCCTTTTTGAAGAGAAAGTTCTATTTTATCATGTTCAGTGATTAAATAGAATGCACATTCGATAACACTGTCGACACATATTGCATATATTGCTGTTAAGAACAAACTAGTGGTCTGTTATCTTTAAAAAATGAATTGGCTCAAATAATGGTTTGAGTGTATGCTTTTCTTCTCTTCTTCTGAAGAAATCTCCAAAGGTTGAGTCTCTATGGTGACACCTGCATCCTTCAGGATGAGGGCATATTGGACAGCTCCTATCTCCACCAAGTTGATCAGGGAAGCAAAAAAATCAAAGAGTAAGTGTATTACCCCAAAATGCCATTTTAAATGCTTCCTAATAATTCCCTTTAGTTATTTTCTTTAGAATATTTTTAGAATTCAAGTTTAAGAGTTTTTCATTCGTTCCTCTCTCTCTCTCTCTCTCTCTCTCTCTCTCTCTCTGCTGTTTTTAAGGATCCAGCTTCTCTTTGAAGAGGTCCTGTCCAATAGCAGGCAAATGAAGTGGCTTTCCTCGGCCTTCATGCTGGGCGTAGTGACTCCCTGCTCCTTGGCCTCCCTCTCCAACCCCAGTGCCAGTTCTTTGGAGCACCTTAGCCTGCTGGATAACCAGCTGCCCAGCCTCCTGGCCCCCGTGGAGCTGGAGCGCCTGGTGCACCTGCGCTCGCTGGCACTCGACTTTTGCGACTTCTCTTCCACCATGTGCCGCCTCCTGGCAGGCCAGGACCGGGCCCCGCTGCACCGCCTCTCACTCCTGCTCAACGGCGCGGCCCTGGAGGACAAACCGCTGGACGGCACCGCCGGTGAGGATGACTGGAAGGCCCTGGTGCGGCGCAGCGGCAACCTGCGCGTTTACCTGATGGCGCTGGATGTGTGCAGCCAGGACCTCCTACGCGTGCTCAAGCCCAGTGTGCCCCTGGAGCGCATCCACCTGGACAGCTACAGCACACCCGTGACGGACGGTGCCGTGGAGCTCATCTCGCAGCAGTACCACAAGACGCTCAGTCACTTTGTGCTGATGCGCGATGACGGCGGCTTCCCCGACCTCAGCGTCAACCGCAACGAGGACCCGCTCGTGCTCCTGGCCTGGCGCTGTGTGCATTTGGCTGTTCTCATCATCCATGGTGAGATGAGCTGTTCATTCCACACATGCTTATTGAGCAAGGCCTCGGGCTGGTTTTTGTGTGTTTTTGGTTTGTGGACTGTGTTGGATCACCTGTCATTGTTTGGCCTTGCACACTTCAAATTCCAAAGGCAGCATATTCATTAACTACAATGTTGTCATACCACTAGGACAATACTCTCTGCTCTGTGTACTGGTACCTACTCCGTTTTTAGTCTTGACTTCTTTTCTTCCTCAGTCAGTGTTTGTAATTTAAAAAGTGGCTCAATTGCATAGTGAATAGGGTGGGTTATTGATATGAATTTCCTGAATCAATGGATTCCGATATGCAAGGTCACAATATAATATGCTTCTGGATACAATATGTTTTGATACAATATCGATATATAAATTTATTTTTATTACTTAGTCATTTCATAAGTAAGCAAAACTGGCATTGATACAGAGTGGAGAATAACCTTATGCTCACCGATATTCATCCAGCCCATGTTTATATATAAAAATAATGACACCAGCATATACCAAAAGAGATCTATTATAAGTTTCAATATGCGACATTTATTATCAATCTTTCATTTTTTGAATCTGTATCGATACGTATCGATGAAACAATTTTTTTAACCCAGCCCTAATAGTAAGCCCAAAGTCATCTAGGCTACATCTGTGTCATATTTCATTTGCAAAGGCATGCAAGACCATATTTTACTGGCAGGCACTGCTGAGAATTACTGTTTTGAGATTGTTCCTGAGAATTTTGTCAGGGAACTGTTGAGTAACAAAGTAAAGGTCAGATTAGCTGGTTTAGAAGCTTGTTTTGTGTTTTGTTCCTCCAGACAAAGCGATTTAACTGCCAGTCTAGCTGCTGTTTTGGTTGTCTGATATATTTGTTTTCCTAGGAACAGAAGTCAAACTAGCCCTCAAACATAATATAGCCAATACTTTAGAGAGCTACAAAAGACCTTGTTCCTTCAGTGTGCAGTAAAATACAGTAAGTGACATGACTGTAGCTTTGAAGTTTTGTTTGTTTGTTTTTTGAAGATGCTTTTTAGGTCATTTGCTCCGTAGCTCTCCATGGATAGATCAGATCTAGTTTCAGCAGGGCTGAAAGAGCGACATCTTAAATATGTCTTGATACACAACAATGTGAAGTATGTTTGCTCTAAATTTTCAAGCTTTCACATGCTGTTAATCTTCTGATGACTTCTGTGATCTGTCATTCAGACACTCATTCATTCTTTCTCTCTCCCTTGCTCGCTCTCTTTCTCTCTCTCTCTCTTGCTCCCTTTCCCTTTTTCTCTCTCATTCCTTAGGCTATACGGTGTGGTCCCACAACCTGGTGGCCATCTCGCGCCTGCGCGGTCCCAACCTGAAGGTGCTGGCTGTCTCTGAGGAGAGCATCGACTTTGACCCAGACCAGTCAGTGTTCATCGAGGGTGACCCAGTCCACAACCTGGTGAAAGAGGTCTCCCTGGGCCTGTGCCGTGTTTGGCATCCCTCTCTGGACACCAGCGTGGTCCTCAGCGAGCCCACCCAGCACTTCCATCGCGAGATGCAGAGCTTCAGCGAGGGCATGTGAACGCACCTGCGCACGCAAGCACGCCATGCACGCTCGCTCACCTGCAAGTCCCACCTTTTCCTGTTGCCTGCCCCACCCCACCCCTCAACCCCCCAACCCTTACCTTCCTTCTTCTTCCTCCCTCACTTCCTCTGTCCTCACATCACGCCTAACTCTGCCCTACCCTATGACCCTGCCCTGTGCTTGATGGTAGACCTTTTTACTCAGTCCGGTTTCTGTTGATGTACCCCCACCCCCCCGTTTTACTTGCGGGTTTCTTCTCATTTAACTTTTATGATTGTTTTCTCTCTCTCGCTCCTATAGTGTGACAAATAATCCTTACATGTGCTGTGTTTATTCAGTATTAGCACTATATTAATATCTCTCTGTATATCCTGCTCATTAATAGGAGAGTATAGTTGGGTATCGATTTAGTAGCTAATGGAGTGACTGGTGATGAGGGGCTTTATGTTGTGTGTCTGTGTGTGTGTGTGTGGGTTTTTTTTTTTTTTTTGAAAATCTTTTTTTCCTATTCTTTTGGATACACTCATTTTACGAGTCAGTCGTACAATGAGTTGTTCTTGTTTTCCCTCCATTCACCCCACCCCCCTATATTCCCGTAGTCATCTGTCTTAGAATTTCTTCTCTTGTCTCATGCGTTTGGTGTTTGAGTTACCATACAGACAGAGACAAGAGCCCTCACTTTGATATTTTAATTTATCTTGGCTCGTTTTGCAAGGACGTGATTCTGTGATCCTACTCACACCCCCTCCTTGATTTCTTTTAAAGGGAGACTAGTCTTCCGGGCCAAGGGTCAGTACCGGCAAACCGTTGCAAAGCTCCTTGCAGCCTTCCTCTATATTCATCTGTTGTTTTTTGTACATGTGTTGTCTTCCTTGTTTTTTTTTCCTTTGAGACGTTATGAAGATAATGATGATGATGATGCTGATGATGACATTGATGTTATTGTTGTAGTAGTTAGTAGTTGTTGTTGTTGTCGTCATTGTTGGCTACATTCGGGATTTAAGATCCTGCTGGTTTTTCCTCAACCTGGAAGTACAGTAGATGCACAGGTCTGCTGGTGGATGAAAACACACACAAACACATGCACACACATATGGTAGTGGAGGGTTTTAAACTCCTGCATGCCGCGAGCCCTTCCCAGCACTTTATCAATGGGGGCTAAGTGTTAGCAAAGACCTAGCTGCAGGTTTCTTGCTCTCATACAAAAAAAATGGAGAATAAATCCTCTGTCCGTCTCAGGTAGGCACAAACAAGACGGTGACGAAGATCTAGATGATGAAGATGAATGAAACAATCAGCTACTCTTGTCAGTTTTGTCTGTTCTTTTGAAGTCACAGTTGCCTTGGAAACACCCCTTAAGCCCCTCCCCCTCGTTTTTTCATCATACAAGTTTCTACTTTTGGATTCAATCACTTTAAAAACGTCCCCTTTCCCCATTTCTCTCTTTCCTCAGACCAGCCATAGGGTAGACATCAGTGTGTACAGCGTGAACGCACATTAGTGGAGTAATCCTTCAATGGTCATTGTTGAGGGCAAAACGGTGCACGTTGGGGATTGAATCCAGACCTGCGTTGCATCCTCTGTGTTTGCGCGTGTGTATATGTGAGTGGTGGCTAGAGGCGTTTGTTTGTGTATTTGCTAGTTCCATATCTCAGGATTCCTGCACTGCGGTACTTTTCGTTTTTCCTTTAAATGACTTGTTTTGAAAGCTGGTTGTTGAGGGAGTGGGGTTGGCCTAGATGTCCGAAACGCGAGTTGTGTTGAGGAATTGTGCGGCGGAAAAGAAAAAGCTCTTCCAAAAGAGTGCTCCTCGTGGGGGATGTTTGTTTTACTCCTAAGAGAAAAAAAGTTTTCCATCCCTAACTTTGTTCCTCGGTTTACTACTTACTACTTGTTTTTAAAGTCTTCATCTTCAGTGTTGTATTTGCTCAGCGCTTTTACATGAGTTGTGCTATCTGTCTTGCACGTATTGGCTCTTTTTAAACGCAAAGTCGCTCATAGTGGTGGGAAGTAGTGGTCGTTTGCCTAGTGTTAAAAAGAGAATGTGAAACTCAAGCCTTGATTTTAAACAAAATTGAAAACCTCTTGCTCTGTGGGAGACTCCTTGACCCATTCCCACTGCAGTCAATGCCTCCCCTTTCCTTAAGTCTCTTTATGAGCGCATATCTCCAGTCTCCGCAAATCCAGTAGGGCACAAGGCAGTGTTTTTATTCAAGGGAGCCAATTAGCTTGGTGTTTGTTGTTTAAAAGGTTCAGAGGATGCCTTCAGGTCAATGGCCTTTTTTTAAAGTAGCGGTGGCATCTCCCTAAGACAGCAGAGACGAACGAGTATGGGCAGGTGCTGCCTTTGCACTCCCACATTTGATGGTTGCGTGTGACCGGCATGGGCAGAATAAAACCAAAGTGAGTACTTCTATTGAGGAAGGAAAGAATAAAACTAGTATGCAGGCGTGCAGGGTGAGGGGAAAGAGAGGTCTGTCTTCCCGTGTTCCTCTGGAGGCACGAGAGAAAATGCAGTTGGTAGACGGCTCACAAAGAAATTACGCAGGTAGTAAAGAGATGATTCAAGAGTGCGGCCGCCCAGGGAGGTCTCCTTCACCTGGGACAGCCGTGTTGAAGTGAGTCCAAGTGCAGAGATCCCTCTCAGAACTTGCATGCAGAGAGGGAAATTGTTTGATTTGAAAGCCCTGATTCTATTTTAGTACTACACCAAAAAAAAGACATTTCATTGAGATTGTTCTATATTTTGATCAGAATATTATATTTTGGTCATTGCTGATAAAGAGTGGCTATGGACTGAAGTGAAGATAGAGGGATAAGACTGTGTCTGACATTTGTTACAATATGTGAACTGCTAATGCATTAACTGCTATTCCATGCTGTGCCTAAAACCCAGAATAGCTTTCATTTAAGCCTCATGTGTTCTCAAGGGTTTGTTAGTGAAGTGAAAGTCTAGAACAATTGTTGGTCTACAGTTACACACAAAAGCTCGTCAAAGCATCAGATTTTTTTGTCATTTTCTTTTTCTTTTGTTTTTTGTTTTTGAAGGTTTATTCTTGGTGTGCATTTGTGTGTCTTTTATTGTGAAACGATTCAAAAAGTGCGTACAGCAGTGAAGTGGTAAGCGTGTGTTCGTACAAGTATATGCGCATGTGCGACTTAGTATACAACAAAAAAGAAATACAAGGTGTACCACTTTCTCAGCAGTGAAAAGAAATCAGTTTTTTTCTCAGGGTAACTGTCCGGCAAGGAGCAGAGCGGAGGGAGGTTTTCAAAAGCTCAGGCCTCTAACTATTGAGAGAGAAAAAGTTACGAGAAAAAAAAAGTCAAACAAAAATGACAAAAAAAAACACAGCTTCTCAGTCACTGGATTTTAAGAAATTTTCTGTCAGCATGTCTGCGTCCGCTGCCAAAGATTATGGTGATACATAGAAAAAAACCCCACATGAAGTGCCCACCTGCAGGCAAAAGGGCCGGGGGCCAACAGCTTCTCTGGGCCTAGACATACTACTATACTTACTACTTATACCACATCTACTTTTGGAGTTTGATAAAAACCGTGCTGCAGTGAGGAGCATAAAGTTGGGCCACGTGTTGGTAGTCGCAGCTGTGCTGCGGCCATTTTGGGTCAACAACAAGTAGATCTCTTAACAATGCACCTGTTTCACTGTGAAGAGTGAATGTAACTTAAGATTTAAAAAAAGAACTTATTGATGAATTGCAAATCAAGGGTTGGTTCTATCAGACCTACAAGCTGCTATGAGACGTGTGAGGAACATTCCACTGGGGAGTTTAAAAACAAACGATAACATGGCCAAATGTCTGCATGAAATGACTTATTTTTTTACTATTTTATTCTTTTTTTCTTGTTTTTGTGGGGGCGGGATTACAATGGGATCCATTAGTAAATATAATGACTGGTCTGTAAAGATGAAAATTCTTGGAGTGTGATGTCACTGAGACCTGGTTTGTTGTATTGGTCCCTTTCTGCCTGTCACCGTGTGCCATTGGCATTTTAAGAGGGACTGCATGTTACTCGAAGTTTTTAGACCAGTTTATTGTTACAACTCCATTGGATCCCCCAGTTATTTTCATAAGGTGTTTATTTTCTTTTTTTGGTTTGTTTTTGTTTTCTTTTCCACATTTATTTGAAGTAGAAGATGTTTGTATGCATTTACAATCCAAATCTCTCTTTATCTCTCTTGTCACAAAGGAGAAAGCTGTAAAAAAAAAAACACAGTGGGCTGTTTGGAAGCCATCTTTGAGCGTCAACTCAAAAACTGTTGCCTGTAAAAGCTCCATTGAGCTCCAATAGCTACCTTACTGTTATAAAAATGACCTCATGCCAGCCTTAAGAAGTGAGTGGGGAGAGACTAAACACAGAAGTGAAATAAGCTTGCAGTCAAGGTTGTGACCGTGCACGTCACAGTGGAGGTGACAGTTAAGAGTCTCGTCTTCTCGGTTGATTTTTGGACAACCAGTTAACCCTTGAGTCATCTTAGACAGCTCCACTGTTGGTATTTACACATCAAGCTTGCACCAAGCCACAATCTCCTCTCCAGCAGGCTGGCTTGCATGTACAGCAAAGTCAATAACTATGCAAGTGGAATGCATATAATTCAGTGGCTCTTAACTTTTTTTTTAATTTCTTTTTTTTTTTCTTTTACTGTCACTCATAAATGGAAGTAACTTAACTGCAGTGATAACTTGGCCTTATGATATTATTGCTATTATTATTATTTTTATTTTAAGATCTTGATTCTTCGGAAGCCAACTCCGTTTCTAGGGCGACCGTGGGTTACAGACATGGTCTCCATGAGACCGGCCAGCCGGCCCCAGTTCTAAGAGGTACGAATGTTGTGCATTTGTTTAAAATCAGGACAGTTTGCAATAAAGCAGTGGCCAACAGTGGGTGCACTAGCAGTGCTGAGACCTGGCTGCTACCTTATAAACTTTTCGGGGGTGAGGAAGTTTGGAAAAAAAAAAAAACTTAAGGAAACTTTACAGTGCATAAGACGGTGTGTGTTGTGTATATAGATACATAATATATATATCTCAATGTATGTTTATATACATCCACACCTCTATGCTACATCTGTCCGGGTTCTATTTATGAACATGACAAGAAGTTTATAAGCGTTGTTTTGCAAAAATGGTTTTACCATCTTAAATGTTTAATATTAGGGCAGGTGTGTTCTGTCTTTTTTGTCTCCAGTGAGCACATAGCATTGGATTTTATATGTACATCTGCAAATGGGGGAAAAAACACACTTGACCGGCACAGGGGTTAAATGCCAGGTGTGGAGAGATTTCATTGATTGGAGAAGTGATCTGATGTTCCACAATTACGAAGGAGAAAAACCTATGAGTTAAAAAAACAAACAAAAAAAAAAACCTGACACATATTGGGCAAACCAGCCGAATGTTGATTTTTGAATCAATGTTGAATGAATGCATTTTCTTTTAATCGGTGAAATAAAAGCATTAAAAACCAACTGCTTGTGTCATTTTTTTGAGTATTGTCTCTAGACCATGTTTGGATACACTCAGTCAAGTTTAGTCAACAGTAGGACAGTCAGTGTTTTTCTGTCTGTAGAGTGGATATTTAGAAAATCAGAGGTAGGGTATTATCTCACTGTCTTTTTTTCCATTTAACCTTTATTTAGCTAGGAAAAGTCCCATTGAGACTAAGCATTTCTTCTGCCAGAGTCCAGGGGGATATTCCAAATAGGTGGTTTAGTGACTAACCCAAGTATGTTCACTCAGAGTAAATGGTAAACCTCCTAATAGAAGGGTCTTGTGGCTCTATTCTCCTAACAGAAGTACACCATATGGCTCTCCTTTTAGGAGGTTTACTGCCTGCTCTGAGTTAACATACCCAAGTAAGTGAATTAACCTGCTTTCTGGAATATCCCCCTGGTCAAGGTGTAGCACTGTTTGTTGGTAATATTCTGGCATTTGAGAATTGCCAAAAAGCTTTAAACATGAATATGTAAATCTACATGCTTAAGCATTTTAAATATAAATCTGACGAAGCCACAGCTGTCAGAGCCATACCTGTTGCTCAAAATACATACAAATTCTTTTCTTTTTTCACAATTATACAAAGTACAATGTGTAGTGACATGCTTGGTCCATTGACTCCATAGACTGTGCAGCCATAAAAAAGTGGGGAAAAAAGTATGTTTATGAAATATACAAGAATGTTAGATTGAGGATAAAAACTTCCTCAATCTTTCAGTCCTGGTTTTCAGGCATAGGTAATGTTTCTTAGACTTACAGAGACCAGAGACTGTGGTTGAGATGACTAGAATCTCTTCTAGATTTGGTAGTGTAACCCTAATGGAGCATTCTGCTGACCTCACCACTCTTTACAGGACTTTACGTTCTTGCTGTGTGCTCTTACTATACCAGGGGGTTAAATTCTAGGACATTTTCAATAGTGGCCCTATAGAAGTTTTTGAGATGTTTAGGTAGCATAAACTTCTTCAGTCGTCCAGTCGATGGAAAGGACGCTGCTATGCCTTTCTTACAAGGCAATCAGTATGACTAATCCATGTCAAATAGTAACACCAAGATATTAAAACTCCATCCTCTCCACCTGAGCATGATTAACATTAAGGGGATGGTAAATGTCCCGTCTCCAAATGTCACCAGAGATCAGGATCATCTCTTGCATTTGCAACAATAAGTAGATTGCTGTTGTATTTTATCCACTTCCTTCAAGTAAGTCTGGTCATTGTAGTTTGAAATGAGGCCAACCACTACGGTGTCATCCGCAAACTTAATGATGCTGAAATCACATTAAGATCTACAGTTATATGTATACAGTGAATACAAAAGAGGACTTAAAACAACCCAGTGGTGCCCTATGTTGAGGGTAACAGATGAAGACATGTGACTACCCATCCACACCCTTACCATGCAATATAATCAATTCAAGCTATGAAACTGGAAAAGAAACAATTGACAGCAGTCAGATTAAACAATAAAGTCAACCTTTATTAGTCTGAACAATGCCAATACCCCAAAAGGTGGTTCTGTCATAATTCCATGTGCATACTCGGAAAACCTTACTGGCAAACCCTTCCAACACAACTGTGCATTTTTAAGGCATAAAATCCTGCAATTCAGTTCATAAATACGCACAATTTCTGGACGGCCTCAGGCCTGAAATGGTTACTGAGTGTTAAAACAAGACCATGATTAGGCTTTTTGTATGTACAATCTCTTATTCACAATATCAATACAATTTCTGTATATACACACAGACATCAAAAATATGTGAACCTCCTCCTTTTTAGATGGTTCAATTATAAAGCATTTGACACTACAAACCAAAACACAGGCACCTAAAAATGTGTTGCCTAGCATCTGATGTTTTAACCAAAGGCAGCCTTTCATGGGCATCGTTCTCCCATTGATGTTTTTTTTAGTTCATATTCACAGATCTCTATGCTCTTATCAAAAGACTATATTTACTTTTCAATGGAGTAAGAGTGTGTTTATGTATGCTTAAAACCATGTAAGTCTTTTTTTAAGTTCAATGTCCATGGACAGACCACTGAGTTTTGTTTTTTTTTTTTCCTTCTTTTTTAAGAGGCAGAGGGGAAAGGAAAAGAAAAAATGTGATCACGCCACAACCGTAGCTTAAACAGGAAGCAACCCCCATGAGCAGAGCAACAACAGGATGTGGCACAGAGAGTGCAGGAGAGACACAGGAAGAGGGTGGAAAGGAGGGGGTAAGACAGACAGACACAAAGAGAGAGAATGAGGCTCCAGTTAGCAATAAAAAAGCCTTTCTCCTTCTGTCTCCTCCGTTCTGCTGTAGTGCAGAGTGTCCCTTTTTTGATTTCATGACATCCGCACACACTAGAGTCAGCTGGAGAAGAGGAGAGGTGAGGGAGAAGAAGCAGCTCGTACAGGTACTGAGGCCTGAACAGGGGACTGTATGGAGGGTGTGTGGGTGGCGACGGCAGATATGCCCTGAGGAGGCGGGGGGGGGGGGCGGCTCAGATGGCATCCTGGGGAGGTGGAGTCTGGTCTGGGGGCTGCTCGCTGCCGGGTGGTGAGGGCCTCGGCGGGGGTCCTGGAGGACCAGTGGGGAAGCTGTCCATCGGAGGTCTGCCCGGAGGGTAGCCCATGTGAGGGGGAGGGGGGTATCTGGCAAACATGCCTGGAGGTGGTGGGCCTCGCACTGAAAAACAAACGGAGGGAAGAAGGAGTTATGCAGGTTCATATAAGACGACACACAAGTTATGCTTGCCTCTAAAGATGATTCAGTGGCCACCTGTTGTGGTAAACCGATACCCTCCTAACTCTGCTATCCATTCCACACAATTCCTTTACATTTTCTTCATGGCTTTTCATTTCATAAGAGTGAAACCAAAGACCTTAGCATTGCCAAAATGTTGCTCTACATATCTTACTGCTTCCACTGACATTTGTAATGCCTACAACATTGATAAGCAACCTGGCTTCTGAAGCTGTAGTCTATCACCGTATATTTCTTCTAGTTGATTCTTGTCAGGACAACTCCTCAGCCAGGAGGAAAAGTAAATTACTGTAATGTCCCGTCTTACCTACGCACTGGCAATTTGCATCAGGTTGCCCATCACTGATATACAACGTCTATTACCCACAGCTGATTTATTGTGCCATTTCATGTACTATATTGGGCATCAAAGCCACTAGAACACTAGAGACTGAACTGCTGTTGTTTTTTTGTTATTGACATACTTCCCAGGGGTATTCCACCGGGCCCTCTTGGGGGAAAATATTCTGGGGGTCCATATGGGCCCCTGCGCTGAAAGTGGGGGTCTCTGGGGTCCAGGGGCATAGGCGGAGGGCCCATTCCAGGCGGTCCCATTCTCATCTCGGCCTCCGGGGGCATTCTCAGGTCTCCAGGGGCAGACATGTGACTCGCCTGTAAACAGACACCCAGAGCACTGAAACGAACTCCACACATATGGATTAGATAAACTAGATGGCTTGTGCTTGGTATTGAGACACAGTGCATCAATCAGTGCATTTAAATTCTACACGGTGCTGCCTTTTTAACAGTAATTCATGGAAGCAAACACTCACATCTCGGCTTTCGGATTCACTGATCCCTGAGCTGTTCCCTGGAAATGACAAGTCTGTGGAAGGAGCGAAGAGCACTTGTTATACTTCTGGCTCACTCACCCACTCTCTCTCTCTCACACACACAGGCATTGGTTTTTAATTCAATTCTTGAGTATCAGGAGGTGGTTGGTATGGGTGAGTGGGGGAAAAAGAGCACTCATTCATGCTTTGGGTAATGCTATTAAACCAGCTCTGTCAAAACAAGCCATGGTACATTCACAGCAACATTCCACTAAGGAAGTGTGCACTGCTGTGTGTGTGTGTGTGTGTGTGTACATGCATGTGTTAGGGGCGTGGGGTAGTGGTGTTGGCAGGGGATTGTGGGAGATCCGCTATTCTTATTTGAAGGCACAGATAAAAATCTATCGACTGATGGCGTGCCAGGGGAGAGCACCAACACCAACACAAACACACATACACACACACACATACACAACACAGCCACACTTGCTGCCGTGAGCTGCTGCTGCAATTACCTGATCTATGTTTACAGCACACTGGCCTAAAAGCCATGAGGTCAAAGTTGACAAGTCCATTACCAACTATGTTATTTCCTTTTCGTAATAAAAACTACAGACTTGTTTTCACATGTAGTGCATACACAATGGGTGTATGTAACATTCAAATTACACATGTGCATGTTGACATTACACTTTCAGTAGGAGGTAAGCCCGTCGGGCATATAGTCATTTCAGCAGCTTAAATGACATGTACTGTTTATATATAGCCAGGCAAGACATTACATAACCGCTAGAGGATATTTGATGAATCCCCCCACCCCACCCCACCACCCACCAAAGCCCACAATCCACAATCTTGTTTGTCCACCCTGAAAGCAAAGCAGTCTGCAGCAAAATACCCTTAACAAAGCCGAGACTGCAAACTCATGAAGCGAGTGCTTCGTGAGCATTCTAGCTATGCAAGCGGTCGTCTTGTTTTCTTCCAGTGCCGCACACAGGACACGGTGACCGCAGAACAACCCCTCTTTTCCTGCAACCCCCCCGCCCCCCCCCAAACAAAAGCCGCGTGCCTGCTGTGGACACGTGCAAGGGACAAACCGCGCCTGACAAAAAAGGGAAAGGGAGGCCGGACTTACCCGACTTGTCGGCAGGGTGGGGGCCCGGTCCAAAGCCGTGGGGACCTCCCTCAGGTGGGAAAGGGGGCCTGGGGGGGAGGGGGCCCATGGGAAAGGCTCCTGGTGGGGGTCTCCGGAATGGTGGTCCAGGCTCCGGATACATGTGGCCTTTCAGAGAAAGTGAAAGAGAGAGAGAGAGAAACTATAATGCCTTAGAGAGAACTAAAGATTTTGCCTCCATATTACCTGGCACTGCATTCATGCAAGACTTAATTTGACAGGTCTGTCTGTTGCAACATATGCAGTTAAGTGTCACAAAGATGCAGCATTTATTCCTAAACAAAATGCATCTATATTTAGTAGCACAGACATTGATAAGGTGATGAGAATGATGCTTTCACCCTCCCTCCCCTCTCCCCACATACGCACACACGTAGACACTCACACACACACACACCTACACACACAAAAAGCAGTGGATGATGCAATGATACAGTGTGTCAATGGCTAACCACACGTGGCACGTGCTACTTGGGGTTACCATGCTTCCAACAGCACTGCGCCGGTGGACTTTGCCCAGCCGAGCTGGGGGGTGTGGTCAGGGGTTAGGGGTGGTGGTGGTGGGGGTGGGGGTGCATGTTGGGGCGGTAAATCTCGTGCCTGAGAGGCTGAGCATGGCTCCCGTGTGCCTGCCTCGGCTTTGTGTGGCGGTAGGGGACACCAAGCACAAAAGGGCCTCTCAGAGGCTAAAAGGACGGAAAAGTCTGGAATGAGCGAGTCTGGGCCCCGGCTCCTCACCAGCGGCGCGGCCAGCTGAGTCAGGACTTTCACCCCTCACGCGCACGCTCACCTCTGTTTTTTTTTTTTCTTTTTTCCAACCTCACCGTGTGACCTTGTGTTACCTCGGAGATAAAGCCTTAACAACATCACACGTGCACTTTCACATTTGCCAACACTTACACACATTCTGAACTCGGGATTGGGCAGGGGCTTAATCTTTATAGAAACAGTTCGCTATGAAAGAGTTGAACACTTTCACTGCAAAACCACAAGTTAAGTTTGTGGGAAGGACACATTACATTCATATCATAAAAAAGGGGAAACATTACTTATTTTGTATGGTATACAGCTCTTGTAGGGATCGATAGAGGAGATGGACATGGAATTGAAGAAGAAAAAGAGGTTACTTCAATCTCTTCAAGGCCTCTGTATTTTTTTGTTTTGTTTGGGTGGGGATGTGTAGAGGAGGCTGCTGCCGTAGGTTAACCATAGGGGACAGGGCTTCAGGGCCGTGACTGTACCTGGAGGAGGAAGAGGGCCCGGGGGGGCCCTGCGCTCCCGTTCCCAGGTGGGGGAGCATGAGCCGCTGTCTGAGTGGGGGCCGCCACTGCGCTCAAAGTCCCCCCCAGCACCAGGGGGCTCCACCACGCTGCGGGACGCTGAGTATGAGACAGCCAGAGTGAGAATGGAGGGGGAAAAAAGAGAAGGAGCAGAAAAAGAGCAAAAAGTAGCAAAGTGGAAAGCAATATAAAGACGTCAGGGAGTAAGGGGGACAAAAGGAAGGCCGTAAAGAGTAGCCTCAGGAGGTTTCAAGGGGAGAAAAAATAAAAGAGGATATTAATAAAAGTGTTGGAGATCAGAAGACAAAAAGGGAGAAATTAAAAAAGAATTAAGGAAAAGAAAAGGGAATAGCGAAGAAATCCAACTCAAGAGAGGGGTACAAAAGGAGCAAGATTGGGGTGAAACAGAGTCAGGAGTATGGAAGATCCAGATGGCAAGCAAGGTGGAGGAGCAGCCGACAACAGCGGCAGAAAAAAAGAAAGATGTGGGGTGGGGGGGGGGAGAAGCAGTGCAATGCCAATGAGATCATGAAACATGAAAAATCGGCATGAACAATGCTACAGACTAATGCTACCAGCTAACGGCAAAGCGTAAAAGCATTCCTGCCACAAAGACCTAATATCCCACTAGTTACGGTCAGCAGGAGAAAGTTCAGGTTCGGTTAGCTAAGTGGGTAAACCAGTCTATAGCTTCACTTATTTGCATTTACAATGTAACTATGGAATGGGAAAATCAAACGGCCCAGTACACATGAAAACACAAGACAGGTGTGGGATTATGTTTTTTAATGAACCTGAATTTCTCCTCTCCTGGCTGTGGTAAGTGGCTGATAGGGGCATTTGACTATATGATCCAAGCAAAGTCATCCGCTGGGTTAGCTACACGATGCAACAAAACTAAACAGGTTGACATGGGCGTGTCCTGGTAATGCTCTTCATGTACAGTAAAGCTCAGGCTCTCCCTGGGTTTGGGTTCCAGCACGCCAGTAAGCGGATGGATGCAAGAGGAATGCGGTGAGGTCACCTCTGCCTCCAGGGCCCATGGGAAACTGAGGTGAGAGTCGCGGCGGCCCATCCATCAGGGTTGGAGGGGAAAGGAAGGCTCTCGTCTCGGAGGCTGGACGGCCCAGGGGAGAGGGGCCGTAGGGTGACCTTTCACCTGTGGAGGAGGAGAAGGGAAATCAGACAAACATCCACAGCATAGTTTCTTCCTGTGTCATTCAGAAAGTCAGGCGCATTTTGTAAAGTTCATTTTCACCCTCTGCTAGCATTATGCATTTAGTTGAGGCCTATGGAGAGGGACGTGGTGGTTGCTGCGCAGACCACGGGGCTATACAACTACCATCAGCTCATCTGACGTGTTGGAGCTCTAAAACTGACTACATTGCAGCAATGAGCTACTAGTCTAACTCTGATCTGATTAAAAAAGATAAAACACTACGCCACAGTCCATTATAACACAATTAGTCAATGCTCTGAAGATATTAAGAGATGACGGTAAACAAACTTATCGTCTTGTGCTCTCACCTCTGAATAATGGCCGACCTGGAGCATCCAAAGCGTATGGGTCCTTCTCCAGAACCTCCAGCTTGAACTGGTAGTCTGTCAATCTAATGTGAAAACACCACATTAACACACGTTGACTTAACTTCCTTCATTAGATAAGCATAATGTCACACATGTGAATATGCTCACACACACAGCAACACATGTGTTACCCAACACACACACACACACACACACACACAGCAACACATGTTACCCAACACACACACACACACGAACTGAGAAAGAACCTACTTCTGTCGGAGGTGAGCATTTTCTCTCTTTATGTCTGCCAGGTCTCGGTCAGCAGCACGAGCAGCCAGCTGTAACAAGAACAGACAGGCTGTTAACTGCAGTCAAGGTCATTAACATGTCTCATCAGTACTGTTTCCAAGCAATGCAATTACTAAACCTGCTGCTGTTGGTATCCACAGTTTTACACACTGCCTGGACAAGGTGTACAATAAGAAAGCAACAGAAATACTATTCATTCCAGGGGAGGGATGTCAGAAATAACTCACCCAATTGTCATGAGCCTTCTTTTCATGTGATGCAACCTGAAAAAAGAAAAAAAAAAAAAAAAAAAAAAAAACGCTCATACACTTTACAAAAGTAAAGAAAAGAAGAGAGACAAGTCTTGTCTTATTTACCCACCTGGTTTTTGTAGGCCTGGTTTGTCTTGTCTAGCTCCTCAGCTAGTTCCTCTGCTCTTGTCCTGGTTTCAAAGAAGGGGCAGTAAAAAAATCACAACACTGATTTTTCAAAACTTCATGGGCATGTAAAAGAAATGTGCAAGCATTTATGAACCGCATGCATTTATTTTGACCTAGTTAATATTTGGTGGAAATGAAATAAATGCTGGCAATGTACCAGATAACAAATTTGGCAGACATTGTAGCAAATCTCATTTGCAAACAGATATTGTTAGATTTGGGGAGAATCCAGGCTCACACTTAAAAATTCTTTTTATTCTTTGAAATCGTACACATGCGGCCTGGATGCGACATATTTCACATTATATTCCCTTTAATATTTGTGCTGCTAATGGTCTTACTTGTAGCTGTTCATCTCCTCAGCTGCGAGGGAGATTTTCAAATCAGCTTTGTTTAGCTTCTCCTCTTTCTGCAGACGTTCCTTCTCCTCCACAGTCAGCATCCTGAGAACATAAGATGCCACGTCATTTTTGTACCTGCTCTGATGCAACCACTTCTACACATTGTTTACAAGCTTCTAGCATCAATGTTCTATTGACTGATGGAAATACAAGCCCAAAGCCAATCGGCAGTGTCTAAGCGTATGGCTGATCCCAGTCTTACATTAGAATACACATTTTCAGTTCCACAAGCCATACAATATGGACATATGAAAACAAATCAGGCACTCTGCATTCATGGTTCTTCTATCATACTAATACAACTTTATCATAATGGCAGAGGAAAATAAAGACTACATAACTACAAACTGTGAACCCTGTGTTTCAGGCTGGCACAACCACAACTTTAAACTCCATTGAGAGGGAAATGATGGAGCCAGCTTTGCTCTCGTCACCTGTGCAGCTTGAGCTCATTCTCATGGTACATCTCCGTCATGATGGTCAGCTTCTGCTGGAGCTTCTGGGACTCACTGGCGAACGTAGCACTCTCTGCCTGCAGCCGCTCCTTCTGCTTCTCCAGCTGCTCGATGCCCTCTGCCAGCACACAATCAGAATCATGGTCACACCAAAAGGACAAGCCGCCATAAAAATAAAAAAGCATTATGCAAACCAACAGAGCATTGTAGCCATCAAGGACCATCACATAGAAAGGACATTTTAACTTCAAAATACCATAGATGGGGGAATAGAAATATCTGTCTGTTTGATGATTGATTCAGGCACATTCTAGGGAGAATGCAAACCAAACCTAGAAGCATAATGAGCATGTAGACAGACAACACAGACAGTTACAGAGGACTACAAGAGGACTAGCTAAGATCTCCTTCCCAGAGGAGTAGCAACATTACTCAAAGCTATTTTTATCTGTCACTGGCACCTTGTTTTACTGTGAAAAAGACTAACATTAGTTGAGGCTCCAAGTGACTGTTATAAATCAGAAGGAGCTCTCTGTGCTCCTACCTAGGAGGTCTTCCTTGGCCTTAATTTCATCAGAGAGCTTGGCAACCACTCTATTCTTGTCCTCCTCCAGGGATCTCAGGTCTGCGTTCAGCTGTGAATAAGATAAAACAGTTGTTTACTGAGTATACATTGACAGACTTTTTTCCCCATCATATCATTACAGCCTAAGACAGGTATGTGTCCGTAAAGATAAAGATACCTTAGCAGCGTAGATGAGCTTCTGTATTTTCTGCTGCTGATGGTAATCTGCTGTGACAAACAGGACAATTAATACCGAGTCTCACAATACAAAATCAAATTTAAATAACTCCACCAAATAAATATTCTAAATAATACTCCCAACACTTTAAATCATGTACAGATTAAATTTTAATACCAAAAAAAACATTGTTTACAGGAATGATATTGTATTGACTAATTTTGCGTTAAAGGAGACATGAAAAAGGCTGAAACTTGGCTACTGCAAATAACTGATAGAAAGACCATTTCCTTACTACCACTGCCCTAAGGGTCTCACAGTATGTCCGACAGGACCACTAGAGAGTGCTACAGATCCATTAAAAACAACAAAAGATACATCTCTTCCAAAACTTCAATTTAGCAGCTTGTTTGAACTTTTGAAGTAGCAGAACATTGTGTACAACAAGTAACAGTGCATGTCCACCATCGCGTCAGATTTGCCATGTTGGACGCCTTCAATTCATTTTCAATAGAGTCCGTCAAGTCGTTATTGCCATCCGCGCAAAGCCTATCGGGGTTCCGGCGCGTCGGCTCGGACTGCTAATTAGTCGGGCGAACGCGCCCGCGTTATCCAATAAAAGTAGATCACAGGGCAGGTCTGTCATGACTAAATCAGTTCTGCTGGGTTTCGCATTTTAAACATGTCCCCGTCTTACTACCTTTGTCTACTGTCTATGCTTCTTACAGAGCCACAAACATGAAAAAATGAGGCGTGGAGGAAAGTGGCCCAAATTGTCGGTGTCCTTGGTGGGTTTAATCTGTGTGAACTGTGCAAATGTACAAATTACGTGAACAGTTTGGCAACGATACAGGCACTTGTAATGGCTAGTTAGATAGGCTACGTCGTTTGCCCCTTGATAGCTTCATGAATGAAGTGTAGATATGTAATGTACAATAAAGCAGCAACAATGGATGAAAGTTAAGATTTTTTGACAACTGGTTTACCTTCCCCGACAAGACTATATACACTTCCGAGAACGCCCATCTGTTTTAGCGATCCGGCAACACAAGGGGATAGTGGACATGTACTGTAAGGCTGTCTTTCATAAACAGACTCATATTCTTGGCTAAAGTGAGATATGCGCTCACAGTCACGACTCCCCAGATTTTTGCAGCAAACAACAAAGCAACTCTAACCAGCACTGGAATGTTGCACATTTCTATACACCCAACACCAAGTACCTGTTCCATCACCATTAGCTGATGTGGAGCCCCCATCACCGTTAGCCTCAGCCTCATCCTCATCCTCTGAGTCCCAGTCCTTCATTTTCAGCAAACACTCTGTGAGTGACTGAAGGAGACACAAAGACAGAGCGAAAAAAAAAAGAGAGAGAAACATCGATGGATGAGGAAATACAGTGCAAGTGACAAGGACACATAAAATATTGCGGTCAACTATCATGTGTAATAAGTCTGGTATGGCACCTTGATACGCTCGTCCTTGTTTGCACAGTCCTCCTGCATGTGCCGGTGGGAGCTCTCGCACATCTTCATCTCCTCCTCCAGTTCTGCCAAACGCTCACCCCAACCCTCCGCTTCCTGGGACAGCTACAGTGACGTATTCAAAACAGGTACCCACATGAGTATATTTAGGACTAAACCAAGTACACCAAGTGTAACACAAAATATACATAGTATATATTAGTGGTAATATGGAATTCATTTGGTGATGTAGTCAATAAAGACAACAAAGTTTGTATAAATGATGGACAAAAGGAAAGTTTAAGACATGTTATAGTTTACAAACAGTACATGCTACATAAAATGAAAAGGTTGAGGGTTAACCCGTATTCCTTAACATCATGCTGTTTTTACTCTTTAAAGTTTCTCAGTGCTCATTTGTTCTGCTGCACAAACCCATACCTGTTCTGTACTCTCCTTCAGCATCGCATTCTCTTCCCTAGATGCCTGAAGTCTCTTTTCAAGTCTTTCTGAGTTCATGTTGTGAATCTTTAATGTCGTTGTGGCCTACACAGAAACATTTACATGAAATATCAATTAAACATGGAGACAGACACAGAACAGTTGCAATACCGGTCATTGCAGTGAGCGGAGTCAAGTAAAACACAATGTCAAAAACATCATTGCTGTATTTAAAGCAACACTAAATAGTTTTTTCACAAACAACACTATGTAGGATTTGCTCACGGGGTCCCCCTACATTTGAGTAACCCTATTGTCTGTAGCAACTGTCGTGAAATCTGTATCTTGTGCATTTGTTAACGCTGGCGGTATTCGTTTCAGTGGTTCATTAACTTGCAACAGGGTGAAAGGCACTTCTGAATTTACTTTGCTGCCCTCCTTAGGCTAAAACTGTACTAAGCAAGTTTGGATGAGCAGACCGTCTGCCCCTGTAGTTCAAATGAAAGACATAAGAGACTATAACTGACTTGCTTTAAGAGGAAGCGCTACAATAGCCAATAGGTGGAACAAGCGGAGCAGACGCGGTAGGTACATATAAGTGGAAGATACCTACAGCCAGCCTTTAAATTGTCATGACGGAGCCTGTGAAAAAAAGGAAGGATAGCCTATGTCGGTCAGAGGCGAGGAAAAGAAAATCGTGATAAACAAAGATTTCGAACTAGAATGAACATTAGACCAGCTTGCACTCATTTGAAGCTCGAGCTGCAGGAGGCTACAAGGTGCAAGCCTATGGTAATTGTTTTGTTGCTACTGGACTTGTCAAACACTTGCAGGCACGGGTTCAGTTGCTCTAAGAAAAGAGACAACATAGAAGCTGACAGGGCAATAAGGAGATTTTGCCCACTATTCCAGTAATAATGTAGCAATGCAGTCATAAAAAACACTGTTGCCTGTCTATGCAACTTTTCCCCCCAATAAAATGCTAAAGATTATTACCTGAGACAATGCAAATGACTATTACGTGATAAACTGTTGGGAAAAGTTTTTATTTTTCCTCCTTGTGTACGCCCAGCTTGCTATTGCTGAACTGAAACAGCAAACAATGCACATGGGCCTACTTTGTTTTCATTCTTATGTCGCTATACATCATACTTTCATGAAATCAAGCAACATAGCTTACTCCACCTTGTCTGAGGACATTTTTTCCAAAGCTGGTGCTGAATAAACGATACCAAATAAACTAGATAAGCATGCATGCAACAATATGGCTCCAGTAGGCTAAAATATTCACAACATCGGTAATGGACAATTGCGCTTCTAACCTGTAGGGCGACCGAAGAGGAAAAACTACTTGGTGTTGCTTTAACATGGCATCTCCCTCATGCACACCTACCTGTTCCATTTGAGATTTGAGATCCTTGGCTTTTTCTTCTAAGCTTCTCAATGTTTCCTGTATGTCTGCAACCTGAAGCAAACATTATGTATTTATATAAACATATGTTTACTTTTTAAAGTAATGAGACAAGTGTAGAACTACAAAGTAAAGTAAATATACTTCTGTACATATAAGCATTGGTCATCAGTTCATATGAATTGTCTACCTGTTGCTCTTCCTGCATTCGTTTCTCTCTCTGACTGTTCAACTCCTCTGTTAGCCTGTCTACATCATTCTGCATTTGAGCGTTGGACTCTTGCAGCTGCTGGGACATGTTCTACAAGAAATGCACGACAATGTAAAAACAAAACAACAACATGCACACTCCTTATATTAATGGCTTCTCACTGCAGTGTCTTACCTCAAGTCTTCTCTTTTCTTCAATGTCAGCCAATAGTCCCCCATTTTGTAGGGCAGTGTGCCTTTTGTCATACTGTGATGGGAAAACACACATTTGTCACAATTGGGTGTCTGGCCACTGAACAAACATTTGCCAAAGTAGAAGAGGCTGGGTCATTATAATAGCTGATGCCGTTTAGCAAATACACTTAAGACAGCTACTTTTTTTTGAGCAAAGCCAACAGTTTTTAATTTACTCATCATCTCAGGTGTCACCCAAGTATGTGTCATAAGATTAGCCGACACAATAGGGTTTACAGTATGGCACTTAACCACTCCCTGGATTGCTTCATGCAACAAAGGCAAATTTACATATAATTCTGAAATGATAGTATGATATGTATAAAGAATACCTCTTTTTGAAGCTTGCTCAGCTGTTCAAGAGTTTTACATTTTTCTTCCAGCAGCTCTTCTATTTTCTGAGCCATTTTTCTTTCTCTGCCTGTAAACAAATAAGTAAAAATAAGTATGACGACACAAAACATTAATATAAACAAATCAAAAGGCAAGGAGGATGACATTAATCAGAGGTTTTCAGATTGACTTTTCCTGGATAACTTTACTCACGTGCATAGAGTCTGCTTTTCACCTGCAATAACAGAACAACGTGCAAAGCAATAGTTGTAAATAATGCAAGGCAATGACTGCAGTGATTCAAAGCAGAGTGTGATATCAAATGACTACACCAGAGCTGTCCATACGATAAACAGGTACATACCATGCAATCACCTAAAAAGTTTTTTTTACATTTATCCATGAAAAAATATGTGATAATACAAGTTCGAAGGGTATAAGTGTACTAGTGTAGGGAGAAAAGGGGAGGGGGACTTATCAGTTTCCTCCACAAACTAGACTACAGCACTGGGCTACACTCCCAAGACAACATCAAAACAGAGTCTATGTCATAATCAATTTACTTACAGATTGGTAGAGGCGGCAGCTAAAGACAAGTATAATCAGTAGACCCAGTACAGCAGTGAAGATCACAGGCTCCCATGGCATCCCATACAGGTCAGGACCAGGCCTGAGGTCGTCAGGGAGTGATGATACAACCTTTGGAGACACAAGAACGGGTTAAGTGTCTCTCCATTATCTTTCCATCAGAGACAAATACACAGGGAACAGTCAACTGCACACTTCCTCAAGTTCTTCTAGGCCAGAATGGTGTTAATGGTCAGACTCATATTTTATTAACAAATCTCGGTGCTACATCGAACGTACCACAAGCAGAATTAGGTACAAAGGGGCAGCGTCATTGTAAAACGAATGCATAAGGTCAACATCAGGTTTTATCCTTTGTTCATTTTAGAAGCACTTAAGACATTATTGACCGTTAAGTTTCCTCGCAGCGCTGTTAGCATGAGAAAAATGGTTGTTTGATTTAAAAATATAAAATGGTGATGATAATAATACTGACATACAGTTAGATCTAAATAGTATTTAAGACGGCATACATATGTAGAGAACGACGATATTAGGATACTGAGTGTTTACAGTTATGTTTATGGCTAGCTAGCTAACGTTTCAATAGATCAGGCACTCACATCCTTCACTTTCTCCACTGCAAGCGTGTAGTAAATACTAGCTGTCCCTTTCACGTCGGTTGCTTCAGTAGCGACTTTATTTATGCTTATTTCTTCAGCCATTCCGCCGACTGACCGGTCATCTAAACACTTGTTTACTTTTTCTGGGAATATTATATTTCATCTATCCATCTGTTGTCATTTCTCTCGTGATACGCCGATGAAGGCAAGTGCGCTTAGGTGGGACAGTACTACTGTAAAACGAAAGGGGTACGAGCCTGTCATCATTTGATGTTACTTTTAAGCAATCCTCTGGAGTGTTAAACAAGCCTACATTCGTTCGTTGTAAAAAAAAAACTTTCTATTGTAATAGTTCTTTATTTTCTGATTGTGTACTTCAATGTGCAATTAAATACGTGTGACCTTATTCTGCACATCCCTCTCCCTCCAACATGGTATATCCTAAACGTCACCAATTAAAGACTGCCACAGTTCTTTGCAACGCTTCTGTTAAAGGGACAGTAGAAGTAGGCTACGTGTAAACTTAATCCTCTCCTCGCCAAAGTTATAATTCTATTGCAGTAACCTATTTGAAAAGCCAGTGACGGTAACAATATTTTATTGTGCTTGCATTAAACAGTCTAATGAAGTCTAACAAAACCAAGTACCGTAGACTGTTATGGCCAAGGCAAAAAGTTAACTTAGTCCATTTACTTCAACCAATGTACAGCCATTGACTTCAAGGCAAAAAAAAAACCATGTATCCCTGGTTTAGTTAAATTGAAGTTTACGTCAAACAAGTTTAAAATTCAAAAGCTGACACCGTGACAACTAAACCAAGCTTTCCAGCGGCACACACGCCCATCAATCGGACACTGACCCGTTTAACCGGTGCATAGCTCACGGCTTTTAGGTCAGTCGAAAGACAAATTGTGTAAACTTTTACTCACCTGCTGAACTTCTTCAATATCCATGTTTTAACGTAATAGTTCTAACTCACACCTCATTTCTTCTTATTTTGTACGACGCATTTTAAAACTGCAGCGTGTTACAGTAAAGTAGCCTAATGCAGCAAAGTAGGTTTTCCTGACTCTCCAACAAGCAGCCACAAGAGATATGTCAGAAAGAAAAAAAGAAGGAAAAAAACATGGCTAAAGCTCGCATAGATGTCTTAAAGAGACCGTATGAAATTAGCCTATCAGGCTGAACAAAAAAATACAATCGACATAATGCATAAAACGTTGCCATAACATAGCCTACCTGCTTTAAAACCCATTTGACAAGCTCCAAAGAAGTTAACCATTCGTCCACTTCAGCGGCTGTCAGGTGGGGATAAGCCTTGAGTCCATCTTTGACGGGCCTCTCTGACTTTGTTCCTTCAAAAAATGGAAACAGGTTGTGCTGTAAGTAGAACTGTGCATGTTGGAATGGTAAGCCATTTAATAACTTGACCTTTGGTGTTTATTATATGATGTGTACTAGGCCTTACTATCCCTTATAATAGGCCTAATAATAAGAACCCATTATTATTTTCTTATTAAATTGACCACTCATTTTGGGTTGTGGATTGTTAGATTGTTAGACACCAGAAAGCAGAACCTACCCTTTTGAGATTCATAATTCTTTGTCAGGGATGGATTATGGTCAAATTCTGCAGTGTCACCGATGACAGACACATCGTCAACATGAATAGTGGTAGAACTAACATCCACATTCTCTTCTTCCCCCTTAAAATGAGTTACGTCTTGTATTTCTTGTGCTGTTTTACCATCTCCAGAAGTGACCTTTGTATTTTCTGTCAAACCGGTGCAGGTCTCCTGTAGGCATTCAGAATCTGTAGAATGATAAAACAGGACATTACAATGCAACCTTCAATTTCCTTTGGGGAGATTAGGCTTACCACTAAATCACATAGACTTGCTTAAGATGGAACAACTGTAAGACTTACACACTACATTTTATACACGCTCAACAGAATAAAATTTATCAAAGTAAATAAAATTTGTCAAAGTAAAAAAATCATTGAACAGTTCGCTTCATAAAAGTTTACAGAAGTATAATTTAGTATCACTCATCACTTTCTTCCAAAACTTAAAGTCAATCACATTGATAGTGGTGCCATTTCAAAGGCTTGAATGCATTAGTACAAGTGCTTTTATCTAGTTCCTATGAGCCATCATGTTATTCTTGAGTCTGAGCCCCAGTTTTTCAGAGACTTGTTGATGTGAATGTCTGTTTTTTCTAATCACATCTCCATCTCTTATTTAAAGAGTGACTGTTAATCCAGAGGAACTTGAAAAGTTGTGTGTGTGTGGCACAGTCGATCATGTTGACCAGCAATAACAGCATGAGGGTGTTTCCATCTTGACCCTTGACACCTTTATATGACTGCACCCACCTCCAGCAAGCATCCAGCATTTTCTGCATTCATAAAGTTAACAAGATCACCCTCTTGGGATTCATTGTTTATTCATTGTTCAGATTCCTCTGTTGGTGTAAATGGTAAATGTGTCTCACTTTCTATGTTTATTATAGATATTAATCTGTGTGCTCTATATGTGGTCTTCTATAGAGCATGTATGTTAAATATGCATTTAATCTTCATACTACATCTCATGTTTTCTTTATTTCCAGTCCATCCTGCTCAGATTTGACTGATGAATCGGTCTCATCATCTTTCTCTTCACTGGTGGTTTTAATGAGAGTCTGAAGGATGATTAGAAGCTCCATCAAATGTATTCAAAGATTCAAAGATTCAAGATTCAAAAAGCTTTATTGTCTAATATGTTGCCATATTAGAAAATCTTCTTTTGATTGAAGGCTTGGATATGTATATTTGTGTGTGTGTGTGTGTGTGTGTGTGTGTGTGTGTGTGTGTGTGTGTTATTAGTGTGAGTCATTTGAGGAATGAGTGTTCTGTGTGTGTATAGCTATGGGGATGAATGATTTTTTGTAGATAGCTTTCCTGGCCAAAGGCATTCTACTGGAGGCGAGGAGGATTCCATTTGTTTATCCAAACTCATCCTTCCCCTTTTATTACTGAAACATCTTATCACATCACACACCCAAATATGACAGCGTCACTGCTCAGAAAGAAAGAGAGAGAGAGATCAACATTAGCAGGGTGATGTGAAGTCTTCTTACCTGTAGAGGAGTTCTCTGTTGGTGGTTCTTCACTCTGTTGGTCCTTCCCCTCGTCACTGGCTATGTCCATCTGAGAATTTGATGTGAAGCTTTCAAACACTGATGACAGGCCATCGACTGAAAACAAAGACTGCAGTTCCTGTGTGTGCACTTTTTCCTCTTCTTTTAAGATTGCCTTTCTTACCGGAGTCTTTGCTGTGTCTGACAGGTCCAAAGCATCCCCTGTATCATCTGGTTTTATTCCTTCATCATAAAGTCCTTTGAAGCTATTATAGACACTGCCATACCAGCCTGTGTTCGTCTCCTTGATCAGTGGATCTGTTTGGATATATTCAGGGGATTGTTCACAGGGAGAATAGACATGTTTGTTATTGCCCTTGCCAGTCCTCACTAAATCTATGTGCACATTCATTACTGTTGGTGTATCATCTGTGTCAGTCATTGAGTCTCTAAAGTGTGTTTCTTGAACTTCTGTCATAGTAGATTCAGTTACCTCAGACTCAGTTTCCACTATTTTTTGCTTCTCTGTCATAGTTTTGGAGTGTAGTAAGGGTATTACAGATGCAGTCGTATCTGTTTTATCAGACATATGAATATCCATTGCTTTGTCTGGCACAATAGGAGTGTCTTCAATCACTGTTTCTGTGGGAGAAAGATTATCCTCAGAAAAGTCAGAGTGAAACTTGTACAGCTCACTGTCATGTGAAGGTGTGTGAGAATCACTGTCAATTTCAATTGTCTCCGATTCCGTTTCATCTCTCTTGATCATTTTTACAACTTTTGTCTCCGAACAGTCTGCTTCGGTCTCTGCCTCACTCAAAATAACTGAGTCAGGGTCATCAATAATGGTCTCTGATGGACTGAGGTCAACTTTTCTGAGACTTGTTTCAGTAGATGATCCCCTACTTTCCATGTCCTCATTAGACTGCAGTGAGAATGTCTCTAAATCCGGCAATTCTGTTACAGATTCATTATCAACCTCTTGCTGATCTACACTGGTATTTTCCATCACTGATTGATCACTGACATCTAGCTGTTTTGATTTCTCCTGTCCTTCATGGTGATGCTTTCGTTTGGGGTCATTAGCCTCAAGTCCACTAAATGTTCCATCAGTTGTCAGTCCCACTGACCTATCCTCAAAGCTCTCATTATTGTGATTCTGTCGAACATCTGCGGTATCGCTGGGTTCATGGCTATTTGCTACCTCTGATGAAAAATCAGATGAGGATGTTTCTCTTTGCTCCTTGTCTGCATCTTGATCTAATTCTTGAGTCTCTTTACTTTCTTTTGATTGAATAAGACTTAACACATCAGTTGACTCTTCTGACAAAACTGATTTAATTGTTTTTTCTAACTTATCACTGTCTGGGTGTTGATTATTAACAGTTCGTTCCTTGTCAGTGTTACTGTTTGGTTTCTCTGTGTTTGTGATCTCATCACTATCTTCATGTTTATTCATGTCCACAGCATCCTTTTTATCATCTGAGTCTGAATCCTCTTTCAATCCCTTATTATGTACACCTATCTTATTTGAAGTGATCATTTCCATATCAGAGGTATCCTTTTCAAAAGAAGTCTCATCTGGTACTACAAACTTTTCTGACAGGGTATCTGTGAACTCCTGAGGTTGTGTGGATATGGACAGATTTGGTGTTATTTCTGTTTTATCTGTAACAGCAGTGACAAATTGGCTTTGCACTGGATCTGAGGTCTTTTCAGAGGTGCTGTCTGACATCTCAGACTGATGCAATGAACCATCTGACACATCAGATTGTGTGGTTCGATCTGCAGTATAGTTTGGTTTTCCACCTGACTGGTGGGGTTCATTTTCAGTTGAAGAAACGTCAAATATTTCATCTTGGTTATCATATTGCACACTAATGTCTGTCTTATCTTCAAATTCAGTTTCACTCACTGTCAAGGCTTTCTCGTTCCTGTCACTGTTGTATTTGATTTGGGATTCTGTTGGCAGAAATGACATGTTTTTTTCTTCGTATGGAGTCTTCTGATTGTTAGAGCTGTCAGTACCTTGAAGACTAGATTGATTCCTGTTCCCATCAATATCTGGTGATACTTCTTCTCCCTCAGAAGAATGGTAATCTTTTACTAAGTATTCCTCAGCTGGAGGAAATAGGTTTGAATTGTCTGTATGTTGGACTTCACCATTGTCATTAATCATATCAATCTGTGTCTCTGAGGTAGTGTTTCCTAATAGTGATGGAAGCAGTGTCTCAGCTTCAGCTCTGTTGTTTGTTGTCTCCTCCACAGGAGTGTGTGCTGAGCCTTCAGTCTCAGAAAGAGACCCACCATTTTCAGGGAGCTCTTTTTCCTTTCCAGTATAATATCCTGCAATGTTATCAAACATACTTTCATACCAATCATTGGCCTCTTTGGTTTTATCGTCCTTTTGCAAAACTTCAAGGGATGCTTCAGGGCTTTCCACCAAACCTTCATTTTCTGTTGTAATGACAGTATCAGTGGTAGTCTCCGCTGTCTCAGTTTCCCTTGTTTTCTCCTTTTGGTCTGGAGGGTGCTGCGATCTAGGAGGTTCTCCCTCTGGCAATACCTCTGTTCCCTGCTCTTGAGGTTCCTTGGCTCTGTCTGTCTCGGCTGTGTGCTCACCACCAAATTTCAGGACATCCCCAAATCTAATATTCAGCCAAGAGTCATACTGTCCAGATGGGTCCTTCTGCTTTTCCACTGGCTTTTTCTCTACAGACTCTCTCTCGCCATCTGTCTTCTGGGTGCTGGTTGCATCACTTTCAGCTTGTTTTTCACCATAGCCAAGGACATTTGTTAATTCACCCCCGATCCACCCAAACATGCTAGATTTCTCTTCAAGTTGTTCCTCATCCAATGCAAGTTTACGTTTCCTAAATGTGTCTGGTTTCTCATCGTTTCCAGGAATGCTGTCCTCATTGTTATTAGTGCCTGCATTGTTTTGGTCAGTCGCACCAAGCCATTCGGTTACTGCAGAAGGAATCCAGGAAGACCCACCTTGTGCTAAAGCCCCCGGCGACACTTTATCAGGCCCATCTTCTAAAACAGTCTGGTCTGTGCTGGTCTGTGTAGATGCTTGAAATACACCAGTGGTTTCCACAGTGTCATGCAGGTTTTGGACGTAGCTGTTTATTTCACTTTCTGGCTGATTTTGTTCATTTTCCACTGAGTCATCGAATTCAATGACTCCACCATATTCATCAATACAGAAAAAATCCTGCTTCTGAAATAAGAAATCAGGAAAGGTCACCTTAATAACTGTGGTTTTAACCACAGTGACAACACACACACACACACACACACACACACACACACACACACACACACCCGCGTGTAGGTAATTCTATGGAGGTAATACTATGAAAAATGCATTGTCAAATGTAAACAATGTGTGTGAAAACATTGGGTATGAAAATATACCATTACCTCTGTAGAAAGTGTAATTTCTTTTTCCTCTGATACATGAATCTCATCAGTTTTGACAGCATCTTTTGGAAAATATCCAAAGCTCCTATCTCTCTACAGAGGATATAATTAGTTATTTCCATGTTGCACATATTTCATATTTTTGCATGCCTGATGCCGGACTTTAGGCTGTAAAACTCACACTTCCTGCCCAGAGATCATCCCTCTTTCCAGCAAGTTTGTAGTAAACAAATATCACGTCTCCTTTTCTGAAGCTGAGAAACCGGCAGTCTGGAGCTTCAAAGTTTTTTGTTGCCAGCACGCGACTCATCAACACTTTAAAACATCATGAAGGAACAAAGTGGGGTAAAACTATAGGCAAAGCTATTTTCACTTTACTGACGTGTAAAGCAATGTATTTGGGTTTGCCTAAATACGTTGTTCAAAACATGTTTTGACCTTTGTACCATAAATTACTGTCTTTCACATATAGAGAATTCTGTATGAGAAGAAGGGAATTAGGGTGTAGAAACGGACTGCAATTTAGAGATAAATAAGAAAAAAAGAAGCAAAACTTACTTTCACACCCAGAGTTTCCACATTTTTTCATGTCTGACAACCCCCTGCTTTCATTTGGAAACACGATCAGAGAAAGGAGGAGCCACCACCACATACAGGCTTGTGGTTTGGCAGTGGTGTAAACCATCCTAATAAATATATCCATAGGTTTTCAGTTGTAAGGTAAATGTTAATCCATGAACAGTTGTCCTTTTCCAGACCTCGCTCAGTGAATCACCTAAGGACAGGGAGATATGACAGCAGTGCCCTATAAGAGACTAAAGGGTAAAGTTAATCATTAACAGGGGTATGCCTTTTTGGTCAAAGTAAAGCAATGAAGAAGAAATAGTATCTATTAGTTCCAATATAATATAATATAATATAATATAATATAATATAATATAATATAATAGCCTATAATATAATATAATATAATATAATACTAAATCACAATTAGGGCTGCTAGCCTATAATAGCCTACAGGCTAGGCAAAGCTCATGGGTTACAGACCTGCAACTTGTATGGAAAGTGCAATAATGAATGTAGCTGCAAACAGCAATGAGGTGGCCAGAACAAAGTAGACCAAAGTAACCACAGCAACACAATAGTTAAGTCAGAGAGATGGTCTTTAGCACTCACAATAAGTTTTGTGTCAATAGACCAACGTTTGACTGAGATAAGGGCACTTCCTGGATTTTGATTGGAGACAGACAAACTGATTGAAACACATTGATGCAAACATTCATGTGATCAGTTTTGCAAAGTAGGCCTATGGTCTGAACATCATCTCAAACTATGTGACCTGTGAAAATTTGGTTTTGCTGTCAATAAATACAATCTGCTGGCTGAATATGATGACATTAAAAGTTTGCAAGGTCCATCAATGGGATACCCCACAGTATGACCTGACATTAAAATTTTGTTGATAACCCAAAGACATCATGAGATATGAGCCAAAACGCTACACTTTTTTCTAATTGTAGCGCCACCTAATGGCCCAATTGCACAATATTTCATTTGCCCTCTTGGGATGGGGTCAGGAGTCCTGGACCAAGTTTGGCGAACATATGTGAAAGCAGTACTAAATTATGAGCTACTTCCTGTTTGGCGGCTTCACAAAGAAAGTAGAGGTGTAAGTGTAGCCTAATGTACAACATTATAGTGTTCTAGCAGCTTCGCTGCTTGGCCCCAAATAATAACAAAAGGTCTGGTAGAAACAGTTGGCTGCGCCACCTATGCATTATGTATTTATTAGAACTATTAATATTCTACGTTTTTTGTTCTCTATATAGATTTGCTTGACCCTTTTTCGTCAGGTGTTTTTTTTATGTGAATTCCACTCCAATTTTGGCAACTCAAAGAAATCGTTTATCCAGATCCTGAGCCATCTCTTTCTATGGCTCCCTGCGTTTATCCATGTTGCTATAGTAACGGGCGCATGAGTAATACGTCAGCATTACAAACATCAAGATGGATGCGCCCTTAACTTGAATTCGTGTTTTCAACGAACTGGCATGATTTTGTCTGTCAAGTCGCACTTGTGTTCGCCTCGTACTTTCCGTGACCTAATTTACTGCAAATAAATTAGCCAGCTAGAGTAGTAGACTACAATTAGAACGTTTCAAAATGAACTCAGATGTAGAAGAATTAATGCCCAGGCTTCTACCCGTAGAATCATCAGACAATGACGAGTTGGATCTCGGTGAAACACCCAGAAATCCACAAGAATATCTTCGACAGGTTCAGTAAGTGTGTCACTTCCATGCCTTACGTTTTACTGTGTTGGTTACGTGTATCAAAATGTATTAGTCAGTCTGTTATCTTCTAGACGTGAGGCATCACTCTGCCCAGATGTTGTTGTTGCGAAGATAGATCCCAAAAAATTGAAGAAGCCAACTGTGAATGTGTCGGTAAGCGAGTGCATTACGTTCTAAAAATAAACATCCCATCGTTGCCAGTTTTATTGCTATCCTATTAATGATTATACCCTACTACCTGAACACTGCACAGTTCACAGCGTGTCAAGCAGCCCCAGATGGCTTCTCACCAAGTCTAAAGTGGCAGCAAAAGCAAGTCAGCAACTTCTCAGAAATAAGACAGGCGAGCAATCTTGTTCCTCACTATTTGTGTCGCATATGTAATGTGTGTAATAGCTGTATGTAACGTTTGTATATGAGTTGTGCAATACACAATATTTAAGCATGTAGGCCTATGTGTGTCTGTAAACTATTTTTTCTGCAGAGTGTTCAGAAGCACAGACAACAATGGAGGGGAAAGACCCTTGATGACAATGTAGTTATGGTAGGTTTGTTATGCATGCTTACACAGCTGCAGTTTTGAGTAAACTCTGAATATGTCAAAGTTGTAGTACTTACAAAACAAGTATGTCTTTTCAGCCTAAAATGGATGATGAAGAAGGATGGAAAAGGTTCTGCCTGGGTGAAAGTGTGTATTTAGGCTCTCATTTTGACCAAGGAGATGCTGACCCTCCAGGTCTGAACTATGTGAAGGTAGCCAGGCCATTCATGCTTTCTGTAAAACACTGATATGACCAGATTTGTAATAATAACAATAATAATAATTAACATATGATTAATACATTTTTTGGACACAGATTGGGTTCCCACCTTTCCTCAGCATCGTAAGCCGATTAAATCAGGTAAGTGTTTTGCAACAAGCATGACATTGGATGTTGTGACAAAACATTAGATGTTATGTTTATTTTTAAATTGCTTTTTTTTTTTTTTTACTTCCCCCTAATCTTATTGTTGCAGGCAACTATTAGTGCAGTGCTTGAACATTTGATTAATTGGTTTGAAGAGAGATCATTCGTCCCTCAACTGGTAAGCTATTTCTATTCACACTACTTCATACAACTGCACAGACTTGGAATTTTTATAATACAGTAAATGTGTTGTACATTTTACAGGGTAGGTGGTTATATGCATTGTTGGCTTGCCTTGAGAAACCCCTTCTCCCTGAAGCACATTCCCTGATAAGACAGCTAGCACGGCGATGCGCGAGTGTACGGGTTACTTTGGTAAGATTCCTGATATTTCAAAATCACCTCCTCTCCTGGATGAAACTTTTACAGTTGCTATTGAGATCTATTTTGTCATGATTTTTCATCGTGTTCACTTTAAAGGAGACCAAAGATGATGACAGATTGTCGGCACTCAACTTGTTGATTTGTCTGGTTGCCAGGTAAAAAAATATCACCTTTGTTAAACTGACGTCAGTTTTTACAATATGCATACATTCAAATAGTTGCATTTATTAAACAGTCTGTTTTAATTTCTCAGGTATTTTGAACAGAATGACCTGGCAGATAACAACTGACTGGATTTACAGATGGACAAAGAACTGACCTGGATGACTTATTTTTTAGTTATAGTTTCACTGGCCAGTGCATTAAAGTTTCTTGACTGAGAGGCCTTATTTTTAGTACATGACCATGTATGACACCTGTATCCATGTGATTCATTTCTGTTAAATTAAAAGTTATTTGTAGATATGTTCATTTTGGTTTTATTTACCCTAATACAAAGATTTTTTTATTTAATTTGCTGGTAATTTGCTCAGCATAACTCAAGATTATTCTGTCATCCAGAAACATGCTCAGATTTAAGAAGTAAAATAAACACTGTAATTACTGAACAGTGAAGGGCCACTTAGTTTAAATTGTGTCCAATTACTCAGTTCAAGTATATAGCATCGTTGTTAGCACCTAATCATCATAACAAAAGTGATTATACAGTCATTGACGCCATGGTCAGTATCAACCTCGATCAATCTACTGTGGCATCGACCATGGAAATGACTTTTTTTGTGTGCGTCCACTCAGTCCTAGTATGGACGGCTATCATTGGTCCTTGACAATGAAGGTTGTTTCTATTGGCGAATGTTTTTGGCCATTGATGACTTATCGCGCCCATGCTCACCCAGAGATGCTTTGCGCCGACTCCATTAATGTGTGCCTGTTGTGACTAAGATGGCGGTGGCGGTGAGAACTTTGCAAGATCAGCTTGAGAAAGCTAAAGAAAGTTTAAAAAATGTGGACGAAAATATCCGGAAATTAACAGGAAGAGACCCAAATGAACTCAGGTAAACGAAATGTCGACATCTTGCGAAGTGCATTTGGCACATTTGACTTGTATTTGCACCACCCTTGCTGGCTAGTTAGCATAATTATTACTAGCTGGCTAGCAAGCTACCAAGCTGATACTTGCTGAGGTAATGTTGGTAAGCTAAATATGTAGCTGGGTGCTCGTGGGTATGTTCCAGCGTTGCAGATTTCCGACTTTTTAAGCCCATTGAAGCAATTTAGATTTATTATTTATCAGTTTAGGCATGTACATGATTGGGAAACCTGTCCAAACGCCATGCTACCTACTTCCCTGTGAGTGTGCATAGCACACATTCAGGCATGCTGTTTATTTAGCTAATAGAGCTAGCTAACATTGTCTCGTTCTGTGGCGACCATCAATATACACGGTATCTGCAGTGGGTTATACATGAAATTGCCTTGATTAGGTTGCAGACTTAACGAGTTGTCGCTTTAATCAATTCCTGTTGAGCGGTACTTATTCCGACATTACCAATATTCAGCACCTGACGTATCTTCCACGGAAGTAACACGGATGGGCCAATGGCTGTGCGATTCCTACCTGCTTTCCAGGTCAAGCATGTAGCGATGGTTTGCTCTGACTGCTTAAATCATCCTGGGTTTGATTGTTGTGGGATTCAGTGATATGGCTAATTATACGGGCGTATGAAATCGATTCACATTGTCGCCCCGTGACTTGAATTAAGCCTTAATTTTTCACAGATTTTGACTGTTTCAGCATTGAGAAGTAGTACCAAGGAGTGTTGAGGGAGGAATCAAAATCTTTTGTAGTACCCTGAATGCGTAGTTTCACTTCACAGTAATGATACCGTAACACTTTATACCCGCATTGAATAGGAATGTGTTAATTTTCCGATTTCTAGACCTGGTCAAGCCAGACGGCAAACCATCCCAGGCCCTGGTGGAGGTAGGGGGCGAGGAATCAACTTGCTGAGGTAACTAATTGTAGGTTTCACTGACCTGTGAGACCAAAGGTGTAAATTATTGTTCTGTTCTGTTAATGGCCATAATTCATAAAGAGAGCTTGTTTCTGCAGGCGTGGACTCTCCGACTCGGGTGGAGGACCTCCAGCTAAACAAAGGGATATTGAAGGAGCACTTCTTCGGTAAGGTGAAACGATGCCATTCACCAAAAAAAAAAAGACCTCAGTATTTTAAAGTCTGTGCAGCAGGCCTGGCTGTACAGGGGAACCAGTACCACCCAATCACAGCCTATCTTGTATACCCAGAAGGGGAGCGACCTTGCACAAATCAACGGCATTGGGTTTTAAATTTAGACTTGGATTTTAGAAATGTTAATTTAACATTTATTATTAGATCAAATAATACTGTAATAACTATAATCCATATGGTTTTTCTACTGTGTTTTTGATTCATTGCTCGTTAGACTGGCTGGAGATCAGAGAGCAAGGAGAGATTCACGCCATGACAGCGACGCTGAGGATGATGACGATGTCAAAAAAGTGAGAACGCTGTCTCTTACATATGGCTTCATGATTGTGTTCATCTTTGATACAACCCTGTAAATGACAGCCTTGCATGAACAAGCCATACTTAAGGAAAGGCATTCAACTCATGTTTGTCTTCTGTACTTGCAGCCAGCGTTGCAGTCATCTGTCGTTGCTACCTCCAAAGAGCGTACACGTCGAGATCTGATCCAGGATCAGACCATGGATGAACGGGGAAAGCAGAGGTAATGGAGTCAAGATGGATTTGCCATCCTCCATTTATAAACTTTGAATAGCCAATTGCCTTTTTTCCTGATTGTTGTAAGCATTGTCAATATGCAAATATATTGTTCATTCCAATGTGTTAAATAGTTTTGGAGCTTGTCTCTCATGTAAGCTGTTTTTCCCCCTTCATTTTTTTCAGGAATCGACGCATGTTTGGCCTGTTGATGGGAACATTACAAAAGTTCAAGCAAGAATCTACAGTCTCTACTGACAGGGTAAGTACAGCATGGTTTTGTAAAACAAACCAGTTTAGGTTTACTTGGTGTCACAATGTACGGTGTGCACATGCTTCCTTTCAGAGCTGTTTATGCAGATTAACATTTGCTCAAGTTTGAATTAATCTTCCTCAGTTTGAGTATTACATTTTAAAAAGCTGTTGGTCTGTACTCATTTTAAAATTTGTCATTGGTGGTAGATGACATTGAAAATCTAAGTGTGAATTTGAAATTTGGGAATAAGGTTCCTGTTTGTCGGTTACTTTCGTCAGCAAAAAAGACGCCAGGAGATTGAGCAGAAATTGGAAGTTCAAGCTGAGCAGGAGCGTAAGAAAGTGGAAAGCGAGAGACGAGAGCTCTTTGAAGAGAGACGAGCAAAACAGACTGAGCTGAGGCTTCTGGAGCAGAAAGTGGAACTTGCCCAGTTGGTACGTTTGCTTTCCCCTCCTATTAGGTATCTCTTTTGTTCTGAATTTAAGCTCTCTGGAGATAGATCCTATTCAGGCAACGAAAGAAATTAAACTTTTAAATCTAAAATTCTGTGCCAAGCTACTTCATTCTTGCGCCGTCATGGAAGATTCAAACGTTTACAACTGTATTTCCACACAGCTTACTGTTTCTCAATTTATTTTCCAGCAAGAGGAGTGGAATGCACACAATGCAAAAATAGTCAAGTTTATTCGCACTAAGACCAAGCCGCCAATCTTCTACTTGCCTGGCAAAATGTGCTCAGCAACCCAGAAGCTGTTGGAGGAATCTCAGAAAAAAATGAATGGTAGGTGTTACAGCTTTTCCCTTAGTCACTTCCAGTGTTCTTGCTCATTATTGTACTGATTTTGACATTTTCCCTAGTAAAACTTGACTTGACTCACAAACATTCAAAAACCAGGCACAGGTTGAAAAATAAATAGGTTTCCCCTTTTGGTAAAAACAGTTAAATGGTGCCACCACTGAAAATGGTGTTTTTGTAAGTGATGGGTGGTTTTGGAATGCCCTTGAGTGGTAGATCACCTCTGGCTTCTTGCAGGTGTCTTTGAGGAGCGGCGCAAGGCTTTTGCCGAGCAGCTCAACAAGATGGAGGCTCGGCCGAGGCGCCAGTCCCAGAGGGCTGGCGACCGGGAGCAGGACGAGTGCGCCCACGAGGAAGGCGTGAAGAAAGAAGAACGAGAGGAGGGTAAGCCGGGACAGGTAGTGGAGGTGACGGGTAACCGCCAAGATTTGGAGATGGAGGAGGAGGAGGATGAGGAGGAAGACGACAAAGAGGAAGATGAGATGGGGGAAGGGGAAGGGAAGGCGGCTAGGAGCAGGATAGGCCGAAGGCAGGAAGGGGAGTTGGTTGTAAAGGTTCAGGGGGGTGGGAAGAGGAAGGGGGTGGAGGATAAGGATGAGGAGGAGGATGAGTCTGAGGAAGATGCGGAGGCCAAGGAAATGGAGGAACAGATGGAGGTAGGTGAGGTAGAGGGGAGGAAGGGGGAGCAGCAGGCAGGGGGTAAGGTAGTTCAGGCTATGGAGGAGAGTCCAGAAGCTGAGGTGATGGCAGAAGAGGTAGGTAGCCAGAGTAGGCAGGACGAGGAGGAAAGCGAGGCTAAGGACCATCAACAGGATCTGGCGACTAAGCCCCGGGCCCCAGAAAATGGCATGGAGAGCCAACTTGCCTTTGCCAGCGAGCCCACGCTGGATGTTTCAATTCCTATGCTGGAAGACACAGACGCCGCCTCAGCCCCAGCTCCCCAGAACGCAGCACTTGGTGGGAGCGTTGCCGAAGCTGCTGCACCGCCCCTCGACACCCCGTTCCAACCCCCCACACAGGAACACCCCACAGACCTCACGGCTCCTGCCAAGGATGCCCCAAAAGAGGCTGGCTCGGAAGGCCAGCCAGAGGCGGAGCGTGGCCGCACCAAGGCCCGGGACAAAAAGAACAGGAGCAGCAGCTCCTCGTCTTCCAGCAGTTCCAGCAGCTCCTCGTCCAGCGGGAGCAGCTCCTCGTCCAGTGGCTCCAGCTCCAGAAGCAGCTCCAGCGGAAGCTCATCCAGTTCCTCCAGCTCCTCGAGCAGAAGTCGCAGCCGGGGCAGGGAGGGACACAACCGTGACCGCAAACGGCGGAGGAGGCCCTCGGAGCGGGAGAGAAAGAAGGAAGGACATCGCAGCCACAAGTCCTCCAAGAGCGGGGGCAGCGGACGGGATGGGAAAGGATCCAAGGATAAGTCGGACCGGAAGAGGACCAGCTCAGAGGGAGGCCGGTCGGACCGGAAGAGGCACTCGCGTAGTGACCGTGACCACAAATCTGACCGAAAAGAAAAAAGGCGTTGAAAAAATTAGTTAAGGGGGGAGGGGGTGTAAAAAAAAAAAAAACCTTTTAAATGTCAGATGTCTTGCCTTGAGAATCCAGCTAAGCTGGCAGTAAGTCATATGCTGGACCTGGAGCTGCAGAGGTGGGGTGAGAGGTGCTGGGGTTAAAGGAAGGTGGAATTGGCAAAGGAAGTCTGTACCTCTTCTCAGAATATAAAATCAAATATGGGCCTTTTTTAACCTTTTGTCTCCATTTCCAGCCTTCAGTCTAGCACCTTTATGATTTTCCTTTTAGGAGGCGTGTTTAATCTGTAATTTTAAAGTTGATTTGTGTCTGTTGTGGCAGCACATCAATTTGGCAGTTCCTTTTTCCTTTTTAAAAAAAATAACTCTGCATATGCTGAGGGACGAGCGAGGAGGTGCCCAATCTGATCTTTTGCGGTTTGGTGCTGACTGTCCCATTTCGCGCTGTAAAGAATTGTGCTGCGCTACATAGGTGTATCTCTTTTTAGCAGTTTTAGAAGATGTTGATTCGCTGCCAGATCAAACACAGAAAGGGGGTGATCTTTTGAGGGTGGCCTCATAAAAAGATGCTTTTTTTGTACAATTGACAGAAAAGAATAAAAGAGGTTAACCTAAAGTGTTTGTTCTTTTTTTATTTCAAAGTAGTGTTGCATGGATGCCATTGCTTAATTTCATAATCATCACATTGCAGTTGTCTTGTTTTGGAAAGCTACTTCAATGCTGTACACGTTGGATGTTTAGCTTACACCAAAGCTATACACTACTCTATACATCTATTCCAACAGTAGAAAAACAATGAGCAGGCTATGAAACATCATGGTGGCCCAACATGTGGCTCATTTTAATTTGCTGAAGGCTGGGGCCAGCTCTGCTATTCATGGAGTGTGGGTGTACAGGTGCTGGTCATATAATTAGAATATCATGAAAAAGTTAATTGCCTTTGAAAAGTGAGACTCGTATATTATATTCACACACAGACTGATATCTCAAATGTTTATTTCTTTAATCTTGATTATAACTGACAACTAATAAAAATCCCAAATTCAGTATCTCAGAATATTAGAATATTGCTGATGCAAGACTGATACAATTTTTTTTCCAGATTTCTAGAAATGCTGGGCCAACTGAAAAGTATGAACATGAAAAGTATGAGCATGTACAGCACTCAGTACTTAGTTGGGGCTCCATTTGCCTGAATTACTGCAGCAATGTGGCGTGGCGTGGAGTCGATTAGTCTTTGGCACTGTTCAGGTTTTACGAGAGCCCAGGTTGCTTTGACAGTGGACATCAGTTTTTCTACATTGTTGGGTCCGGCGTATTGCATCTTCCTCTTCACAACACCTCATTGATTTTCTATGGGGTTAAGGTCAGGCGAATTTGCTGGCCAATTAAGAACAGGGATACCATGGTCCTTAAACCATAATTTTGGACCACTCAGCGGCAGTCCAGTACTTTTTGCCCAGGTGAGATGCTTCTGACGCTGTCTCTTGTTCAAGAGTGGCTTGATACAAGGAATGCGACAGCTGAAACCCATATCTTGCATACGTCTGCGTGGTGGTTCTTGAAGCACTGACTCCAGCTGCAGTCCACTCTTTGTGAATCTCCCCCACATTTTTGAATGGGTTTTGTTTCACAATCCTCTGCAGGTTGCAGCTATCCCTATTGCTTGCACACTTTTTTCGACTACATCTTTTCCTTCCCTCCACTATTAATATGCTTGGACACAGATCTCTGTGAACATCCTTCATCTTTAGCAATGACCTTTTGTGTTCTGCCCTCCTTGTGCAAGGTGTCAGTGGTTATGTTTTGGACAACTGTAAAGTCAGTACTTTTCCCCATGATTGTGTAGCTTACAGAACTAGACTGAGAGACCATTTAAAGGCATTTGCAGGTGTTTTGAGTTAATTAGCTGATTAGAGTGTGGCACAAGGTGTCTTCAATATTGAACCTTTTCACAATATCCTAATTGTTTGAGCTACTCAATTTGGGGTTTTCATTAGTTGTCAGTTATAATTGTCAATATTAAAAGAAATAAACACTTGACATATGTCAGTCTGTTTAAAATGAATGTATACATTATAAAATCACAGTTTCACTTTTTAAATGGAATTACTGAAATAAACTTGTTCATGATATTCTAATTCAATGACCAACACCTGTAACATAAGCCTTAGTGAGCCCAGTGGTGATGTCGCATCAAGCAACATTTTATAGGAAGCTGGTGATCCCAAATGCACTACACAAAAGTTAAGTGTATTGATGACTGTCCTGATGAACACATCACCTGGGCCTTCCAGCACAGTAAAAAACATCAGGTGGTGTGTGCATTAGCAAGTGCATTTTTCTTATGTAGGTGCCCATAAGTAGTACAGCATAGTGGCCAGGATGAAAGGAATAAAAAAAAAGGAATAAAAATACAAAACAAATTCAAAAACATGTATTTTGTTTAATGGCTCCAAATATACAATGTCAGTTAGGCTACATATGTGTCACAAAGTACCAGTAATGTACATGCTTGAGTCACTATGCAAATGTGGCTGAGCTGCCAGCAAGCCACTGCAAAACTGATTACATGTAGGTCACTACTCCCCAGCACTAGCCGAGGTGCCTATTTTCAGACTCCGCGGCATAAGGCTGCAGCATATGGAGAAATATTGATTCTCGAGATACGGAATATGCTTTGCTTGGAGTTTCGCCAGCATCACTGATTACTACCCGTTGTCTTTGAGAAAGCGCGCACACGACACACTTTTAATTAGAGTAGGGTGGGAGTGAGATGGCAAAACCATTTTGTTTTTAAATTTTCCATGTATAGGCACCAACACTGCTTGTAGTGTTTTTTACTGTGCAGTGTCAAAACGAGTGCATGTTAAACTGCTCAACTTATAATGAACCAGTAACAAGTTTGAAATGACTCAAGAAAATGTATCGCTGAGTACCTGGGTGACTGGATCCCCTCAGGGTATGTCTGGTAATTGCTCATCTACCTCAAGCTGGGACCGATGAATGGCATGTGTCTCAAATGCCGCTGCTTGGGCGTTGTCATGCACCATCCAGGGCAGTTAAAGTTGGCACACTCAGAGTGCACTTAAAGCCCATTCCTCCATCGTTTTTCCCATGGTTCCCAGGTTAGGAAGGGTTTTTCCCCCCTTTTTACAATGAAATGGAGGTATAGTTTCTTGCTGGTAGGTGTAAAGCTGCTTCACAGCTGAATGACTATTTCCTCTTATTTGGTCTGACCATGAGTAAGATTTTAGCTGTAGTTTGCATTAGGGGCCAACAATTGTGTTGAAGTTCTCCTTTCATTCTGTAAATACATGAACTTGTGTGGTAAACACTGAACAGTAGAGCAAAGATTTCAATAGATTCAACAGATTTTGAATATTTTGATGGATCTGCTGCCCCTGAAATCAGTGGGAATCACATGAAATGAGAAAATTACCTAATGCAGATGCAGCCTCTTCAGCCATGTTTTTGTATGATCTGGTGGATGGATAGCACCCCTGGCAAAGACATGTCAACAGTGCAAGCCTGAACGCCCACATAAAGGTAGTTGTGTGTCAGTTGTCTAAGCACCCCTGATCTGACGTCTCATACTGTCACCACTTGGGGGCAGTAAAGCTCTTTGGCCAGCCCTGGCGTCAGTGGCACGGCTGGCCAAGTTGTGAATAATGAAGCCGAGTGCACAAAATATGAATAATTCAAGAGATGATCAAGAACGCATTATACCCTCCACTATATACTCAAAATCTGCCAGACTGGTGGTAGGCCTACCTTTTTACGAGGTGAAATACAGCTTGTAGTCCAATGAGAGCTGCTCCATATTGCTTATTGATACCCAGTCTGCAATCTAATATCTGTTTTTCAACTGCATTTGAAATCTCTGCATCCCTCTGAAGTGTCGAGATGACCCGTCCACATAGGCTATTGTCACTTTCAATTCTTGCCACACATGCAGTCTGCTCATGTTGGTATGTCTCATTACATATTATGATCAGTGCCTACCAAAAAGAGATATAGAAAGAGTTTTTGTAACTGTACAATTAAGTACCTACAAACAGGACTGCTAATGTGGGATCTTTTTAATGCAATATCCTATTATGCAGCATAACCCCCCACCCCCCACACGAGACTTGTGTTGTTTGTGGTATTACTGGAGTTCTGGCCCTGCCTCTGGTGAGGTCTTGTAGCCAAGGGAAGGAAAGTGAGCAGTCAGCTGTTCTGGCTCTCATTAGCGGCGCCCCTGCATCTCTGATGAGGCTGGACGGTGAAGCCCTCCATTGATCGGTGGCTGATGAAAAACTGCTGGATAAACAGGATCATATGGGTGGGGGTCAAGGAGGAAGCCAGCCCCGAGGGAGTTTGATGAAAGAGCTCGGGAGGAGCAGGGAGACAGGATATCAGAACCCTTGTTTAAAGAGTTGCCCCCTGTTGTAAAATCTGCACATCTGAGTGTTGATTTATGGCTATTTGTTTCCCCATCTATTAGCTTGTGTGACACAGAACAACAGTGTTTGTATTTGTTGTGAAACCCATCAGGCTGTGATGCAAGCTAAGATAAATTCTAAATAAAGCCAGTGGGCTTACTTGCAGACTCGTATGCAGCCGTGCATGTGAGTAAGGTGATTGACTTATCTTTTTGAACTGTTAAAGGGTGGGTGTGACTTACCTGGCAGATGGCACAAAAGTCTTTCGACTAAGAACTGTGGTGAGTCAGCTCTTGACTAGTTGCACACATGACTTCAGTTTTCCAGACAGTTGACATATACATTGTGCGACTCTGGGAGTATCATTTATTGGCCACTGAACAACAACACAGCCCAAGGAAACAAAGGTTAAACAGAAATTTTACAGTATATGACATACAAAGGGATTGCATCGTCATGCTAACTCTGATTAATGCCCAAAGGACAGTTGTACACACAAAGCATTGTGGAATGTGTAGGTGCAATGCCACTTTTTTAGACCAAGTATAGATACTTACATTTGGCCACTACTAAGTACAAATTTGAGTATTCAATAAGGCAGTATGTCTACTATAGAAATGACAGTTACCATTAAATTGCAGTCAAGATGTAAAATACACATACTATTGATGCATTATACATCTATAACAACAGGCTGCCAAAACACCACAGCCTTAAATTCCTTCTACTAGCAGTCTCTAGCAGACAACTTTGTTAGGGCAGCCAAAAAAAACACCAGTTGACCGGAGCTTTGAGGTTAATGTAATGTTGCTATATATCATAGAGGTGTTTCTGTGTGGTGTTGAGGAATGTTTACAAACCATGAATAGCCTATATAAGCAGAGTATTGCAATTTCCCTGTAGAATATAAATATTTTTAATGAGGAATGCTCTGTGTGTAGATTTTATTCATATGTTTCACTCACAATTGTATAAAGGACATTAAGTAATAAATTAGTGATTAAGTGTTTATAAGTGGTGTACCACACAGGGCAAATCAAGCTACATCATCATGAAAGACACCGCAAAATAGTGTAATAATGTCCTAAGAAATATCCTTTTTTTTGTAATAATGGTCTTATGTTGTTTACACAAGGAATATTCAAAAGCAGAGGGTTAGGGGGTGGTGTGATAATGCCTGAAAGCTATTTTACAAAACAGCCGCTGAATGCTTTACAGCCAGAGACAAGATTAAAAGGGATTTGTTGCACTGCAAAATGATGCTAAGGTCATGCAAACTCTTCCTCCCTCTACCTCTCTTTGTCCTATTTGTATGTGTGTGTGTGTGTGTGGGTGTGTGCATGCATGCGGGCAGAGGATAGAGAAGGCTGCAATTATTCCATATTAGACTTGTTTAAGACTCAACAAAACACAGTGTAGTTTAGGCTGCTCTGCAGCATGATGTATTGTTGTGTAAGCTGAGGTCAATAAGTGACGGATGGTCAATAAGTGGTTTTGCTCTTTAAAAGGGCATCATGCATTGTATATATTAAGGCAAAAAAAGCTATTGTTCCGATAGCACTATCAATACTGGGGCATCTCTAATGGTACCACCATTTACAGTTTCTACACACAGAAGCGCCTATAACACGCTTGCTTGCGCACTACAGTACTGTCATTTGTAAAAGTCAGCTTCTCATTGTGTGTGAAGAACGGGCCTTGGATGATGTGCTGTAGCACATTTCAGCTTGCTGTAAGCTTGTCTGCGAGCTACACTTTCCCAGTGGTCAGCGCTTTTCCCCCCTTTTTTAACTTCCTCTGGCACACAGAACAGCCAGATATTTCCAGATCAATAGCAAGATTCTTCCTTCCGAAGCTTCAAAAGCCGCAAGGTTGAGCTGGGTTTAATGAGATCTTCACAGGCCCTCTCTTGCTTCTCCATCAGCAGGCACACACTCAGGGTAGTCAAACTGATCTCTTAGATTTATGTTTTTTAACTCTGTAAGTTTCCTGCAAATCCTCACGATAAAGCTGTGAATGATTTTCCGGATTGAGGTGTATACGGAGTGGATAGTGTGGGATATTTGCTGTGCTTGGGGACAAGCGTGGGGTGCAGTAGCCCATATTATCTTGAGAGAATTTCAAGACGCCGGGGCTGAGACTTGCATGCATCATCTTAGCTGTGATTGATCCAGTTTCCTCTATTGTGTGGTGAGACGGGGGTGAAATAAGGAGGGACGGGTGGGGAAAAAAGAGAGAGAGAACCCTTCAGTCACCCTGTTGAGGCTGACAAGAGCTTGCCACCAAATGGTCACAAATGCCCTCAAAATCGATATTAATATATGCTTTCTGCTGACTATAGTGTAGCCTTGGCCAGCATCTTCATGTTTTTCTGTAGTGAAAGTAAAAAGAGCTTACCTCCAGAAACTGCCATGCATGCTCATGCTCCCTCCATTTTGCAGTCACGGAATGATCGCGTCAATCCCCATTGAACCCTGAAGACGTGATGACATTTACATGGATCAATTCATCCCGCAGTCTGCACACTATAAAAGGAACATTGATCAGTTCTCTTAAGTACATCGCTTTTCAAAAGAACTTGGCAGAATAAGAGGATTTTTTCATGGCTCTGTACTTTTTGAAGGGATATGTCACTGAATGGCTCCGTCCTCAGAGATGCTGCGACAGAGGGCTTGTGTGTGACCCCCTGAGGCACTGCCAGTCGTTGTGTGTGCATTTGTAGCAACAAGTAACACAAGGGACCCACCAAATCAGTCCTGGCAAGCAGCTGACACAAAGACTCAGGCGAAACGGGGTGTTGTAAGTGTGCACTCTGTCCCAGAGGAGAGACAGGGGGAAAGTGCTGCACCATGTCATGCTGGGCAGCTTAATGTAACCTGGGCTGTCTCGTCACACACACAGGCCCCTGGGAGCCACAGTGGAGCTTCAGGGATTGCAATCCAGTGGCCCTTCTAGTAAGTAGCTCAGTCCAGGTGAATTCAGCAAAATATAATGGGCAATTCTTAGTTTTTAAATAAGGTTGTTTTCAGTGTCAAGGCCCAAGCTCTAAGGCTTGACCTGAAGGGAAATTTGATATTGGGGTTATTATGACCGCCGCTAGCATAGTGTTACTGCAGTCACATAGGTTAAGTTTTGTTTTGTTTTCTTTTTTTTTGTTTTAGTTTTTTGCTTTTTTTTACCGATTTTGTGTTGAGAATTCCAAGAACACTGAAAGACTATCTCATGCCATTTAGGATCACTACTCCAGCTTGCTCCATAGGGGGGCTATAACTAAAAAAAAAATGTTTTGACTTATAACTAAAGAACAGACATTCATTCCATAAGGACACTATAATTCCAAAAAGATTACCCCCCCCCCCCCCCCCCCACACACACACACACACAAAAACACTCTAACACTGTTCCCACAGTTGACTGGTTGAATGAGATGTAAATATCCCATTCTTTTTGTAACTGTGGACAGGAAGTGGGTCAGGCGTGCAGTGTGGCCTGGCTGCAACCCCAGACAGCAGGTCGGCGGGCTGTCCTGCCAGCTAGGTTGTCAAGTAGACACTCCACCACTTGTGCAGTGCCAGAGGCTGATCCAACCTCAAAGAGCCAGGTTTGCATCCTCCACATCCTGCCCTGTAGCAGGTTGGTGCAGATGCAGAGGTGTTACCTTTTGGCCACATCGACACATACAGAGGCCTGCTAGCACTCTTCTCATAATTTTTTGGCACCTTGCTGAAACATATATTTACCTACAATGTGTAGACAGTAATTACAGAATACCAGGAAGGGGACTTTGACTGTCAAAGAGTATTTGTTTATGGTAAAATGTGTATCAAAAGCTGGCAAGTGGGTCTCCACCAGTGGCTTCAAGGGCAGAGAAAGTCAGTAAAACATGACATGATTTCAACAGAATCTATTGGTAGTATTCCTAGAAATGTTGACACTAGCTCTTGTGACTGCTTGTATTAAGCTACAAGACAGTTAAGTGTTAATTCATACACATTGTAAGTGCACTGTGAACTTAGGGCTGAGGAATCTTGCAACTTCCAGCTCCCATAGAAAAAAAAAACATCTCCACGAACTCATTCAAAGGCTGAAGACTGTATTGCAGACACAGCTTTTTCCCTTTAAGGGTACACTTAAGGTGAAGCACAATATGTCGTGCCGAGGCGGTTCGAGTTAAGGCAGTAAAGTGAAGAACTGCCATCGCCCTGACCTTGCGGAATCTGTACCAATATGACTCACAGTAGGGGATGGGAAAAATGTCACTCCTTAACAAATAATTGGCCTTCTTAGCATTTGAATTTGTGTAATCTAAGGATAGCACTTCAACACAACACACAGTCAAAGCATATACACTTATTATGCAATACTTTGGGGTGGGCTGGTGTGAATAAATGTTGGAGGTATAAGCTCTTTATTTCCTGGAGAGAGAGAGGGAGAGAGAGAGAGGAGAGATAGACTGCATAGCAAAGAAACTGTTGGTCTTGAAAGTAAAGGTAAATAGTCTTGCGAGCTGCAAGAGTGGCACTTCTCAACTGCAGTTTGCTGCTTGGTCTCTGGCTTTACCTGCATACTGCCAGCATCATTAGAAACTCTACTTTGATTTTGACTTGCAATTATTTATTTATTCAAAGTGGTTTGGGTAGCTCCCTGAAAGATTTTCCTCCCCACATAGAATTTCCCTTTGTGTTCTGTGGTCTTTTATTTTCTGATTCGTCAAGTGTTTGGATGACCGATGTGTATGAATTGTAGGTAATAAATAAAAAAAGCTTGCCCTGTCTCACCTTAAAGGGGATGACTGTGCATCTCTCCATACATCTGTGTAGTTGTATAGTGGAAATCAATCTGTTGGGATAGAGAAGCCAAGATGGGTTTCTCAGATGCTTGTAAATATTTGAGGCCCTTGTGAGAGACTTTAAAAGATGTTTTAACATGTTGAGATCTTCTTTTCCATGTGAGGGGAATATTTTAAGGTGAGTGCAGTGCTGAGATAAGTTTTTAAGGTCAATGCTGCCTGTCGTCATGAGGGATGTGAGCAGGGCACACCCAGAACACCCAAATTTGTCTGTTTCCCATAGACAGTTTTCTCTGAAACATCACATTTATTTTTTGTCTCCCTTCACCCTGTTGTTGTTTAAAATCACTGAGTTATAAATATGTTAAAGAAAAGAGCTAGAATAAACCGTCATTTCAGGCTGTCTGTAATTGTTTTCTGCCCATAGCCACAGGCAAAAGTATTCACTTCAAATAACACCATGTTGCTTGCTTATAAAGAACAAACAATCTGAATTTTTGTGGCTAGAGCAAACAGTGTGACGTTTCTAGGCGCTGCTTCACCAATGACAAATCTAAAAGGGCTGCATTGTCCATTACACTGTCAGGTCATGGCTAAACTCAGTAGACCATGATTGAATCAAACCTCTGCAGTGTCTCGGAAACTCTCATCACAAATCACAGTGCCATGAGTAGTTGCCATATAAATAATCTCTATGTCTATGCAATTAAGTAAATGCAGCTCATTGCAGGTGATATTCATTTTTAAGACATCAGTGTGGCCAGAGACCTTTTCTCTTTCCTGTCCAAATGTGACAGATTCTGCATATCGCTACAAATGGCATATGCTCTATTTTTAAATGTCTGTGTGCCTCAGGTGAGTATGCCTTCTATCTCTTTCTCTCTCTGCCTTTGTCTCTCTTTCTCTCACTCTCTTTCTCTCTCTCTCTCTTTCCTTCTTTTCACTCACTCTCTCCATTCCTGCACATCAGTTTTCTACTCAGCCAGCACCTATCAAAGAGATAACGATGGTTGCCATGGAAACCATTCCCCCACTGTTCAGGTTCTAAATCAGAGGCTGCAGTTAAGGGCTTTTTTAAAGTGTTTGTTAAAGCTGATTCCTGCTTGCTTTTTCGTCTTGCTCGTTGCTGCGAATGCCTCCACTCTGTCGCATTTTTTTCCCTCGTTTTCCCACAGGACAGGCCCTCTAATGATCGGCCTTTTTTTGTCTTTTGAGGATGGTGAGTGAGCCAGTCGACACTCATCTCTACAAAGGTCTGTAGAGCCAGGGCACAGTAATGGGTCCTCTCTTCCACAAACTGACTCTTCACAATTACCGTCTGTTGGTGCTCATGCTCTATCTCTTCCTCCCTCGCAACCAAACAGCAGTCGATGCCAGTGGCCTATCACAGAAAAAAAACTCACAAGAGAGCACTTTTAAAACAGCACTCTGCGAGTCTTGAAGTTTCCCTGTCCAGAAATCTTGAGCTATTAGCGGTTTCCCACCCTGAAGCTAATCTTTCCAGGGCCTCCTCCTGGGTTGCGACTGGTGTAGGGTTTGGCTGCTGACACTGGGGTGAAGAAAGTACCGCTTGGCGACAGTTTTTTCTCCCTCTGTCCCTCATTTCTCCTGCTATAAGTCCTGAGAAACAAGCCCTGCTTATCTGGTCAGCTGCTCTCTAGCTCAGTAACCACGTTGCCTTAGATAAATCACCCACTCCTCCTCCCTCCAAGCCCCCTACAGCTGCCACTGTAGAGGGAAAGAGAGAGGGCTAGAGAAAGAGAGAGAGAGAGCGACCAGGGTCTGCTCTGTGTGACAAGATTGCAATTCGGGCCCCCTAATCACATTACTCTTCCCGTTCCTTGCCTGCACTTGTTCCCAGGCAGCCATTACAGTTGCAGGCTGGGGGCCTCAGAGCTAGTGGGCACAGCCAGCTTTAATTGCTTGCCTGTCACCAGGTGAAAAATTCCCATGTTGGAAACGGGTGCTTGGACTCGTGATCTAATGCTGAATCAGTGGCTATGCTCACACAGACAGACGAAGAGAAAAGAGAGAAATGCGTCTCTCCTGAACAACTCTCACTCATCATTTAAGTTGTCTGGACCAAAGGTATCATTGTTGCCATGGTATCTGGTTGATGTGTCAGTGCGCTATGATTGCATGGATGTGCTTTTTCTCTTTTTTCTCTCTTTTTTATTTCTCTCTCTCTCTCTTTCTCTCTCTCTGTCTCTCTGTCCCTCTCCCTTTCCCCATTACTGTGGTACTTGCAGCAAACTCTACTCTATGACAATCTCTCAGCCAAGAGAGGAGTAACGGCTATGATCGTTCACTGTTAAAAGCAAGTGGCAGGTGCCTGTTGTGTTAAAAGTGTTTCAGAATGGGATCTGACAATTGTTAGGCTTAGAGTGTTTTCTGTGCTCCAATGTTCTTTTATTATACATACACCAAAACTAGTATGATGTTCCTATCTGCAACATATTAAGGGCAGCTTATTCTAAACATTTTATCTCAATTTTGTTATTTTTTAGTTTCAAAATTGAAAGTGTCAAAAAATGAATAATAAATAATATTATTAAGTGTCCGAATGTTGTTGAGTTTTTTCAGGTAATGAAAATGGTGTCTGTACTAACACCCCCCAAAACAAGTTGTGACAGTGACCCCAAACAAACCTTGGGGATATGCGGAAATTAACTGGGACAAAATGAAGAGCTGTCCCCACAGCCATAAGGGGTGAGATCTTGCTACTGCCGCCGCTGCTGCCACTGCTGCCCAGGATGTGACAGGGCCGGCGCAGGGAGAGCCACGTGCATAGCGGTGTTAAATAGAGATCTAATAAACCTGATGTAACAGACTGTCGGCTTCGGTTTCCACATGGTACGCCTCATTTGTCGGTGTCCCGCTGTGGGTGGCTCTCCTTGCCAGGCCCGCTCACCGTCTTCCAGTTTTTTCTCCAACTCTCTTCCTCTCCCCTCAAGAGCGACCCAGCTTAACCCATTTTAAGTAAAAGAAGGCACGGCTGTTTTGAAAAATACCTTAGGGCTTTTTGCGGATTTTAAGATCTAGGTCTGCTGTATAGGAATTCTGTGACATTTACATTGTACAACTTAAGAGGTTAAAAGGCATATTAAAGACAAATCAAACAAATACACAGTCAGAGGAGATAACATGGCAGCAAAGACCCAGCCAGTGATTTTTCTTTGTTATAAAGAGGCTTGTCAATGTAATTGTAAGCTAAGGATTCCTATTCATGTAAATCCATACAGAGCAACTCCAGATGATTGTAACAGCACTGAATTAGAAGCATGAGATCATTTCAGTTTTGAAATAACATGACCTGGGCTGCTGTAAGCTACAACTAAGGTTACATTTGCAGCTATTTCAACAGGTACAGTAATTACTAATGCCTGATGTGTGTTCCATAGGCGACGCCCACTGTGGCAATAGGTTGTTACTTATCGACTCTTTGACCATCTGACACATAACTCGCTGATTGGAGATTGGAGGTCTTGCACCCACTGGTTTAAGGGATTGTTGCTACAATTAGGATTCATCAATTTACTTCACATGGACAGTTAAAGGGCTTAGCATTCATTCCTTGGAGGGAGGCTTTAATCCTGTAGTGCACAGCTAGCAAAGCTAATGTTTAAACCTATGATTATATATCAGATGAGCTATTGTAGACAGTTTCAGGTGCTGAGGAACTGAATGACTACATACGCAAACTAAATATCATAATGGTCTGCATTCGAAAAGGGTGAGCATAAGCCACTGAGGTGTAATTGAGTACTGGTATACATTAAATTTTAAATGTCTACAGATCTTTGCTGGTTGGAAGACAGCCTGGTCATGAATGTGTCAGAAGCAAAGAGAAGCAGGGTGAGTATGTGTTGAGAAGAAGAAGGATCACCAAGCTCATAAAGTACCACAAAAGGAGGTAGAGATGAGAGATTGAGGGTAAAAAAGATAGGAAACTTTTTTTCATTGGCTGATAATTGCAGGATGAGATGGCTGGCAGCACGGCAAGAGACAGGCGCTGTCTATCACAGACTCCTTTAAGAGATGGCTGCATTAAGGTTTAATGCCTCTTCTTTGCCACTCTCCACTCGCTGGCAGACAAGCAGATGGCTTGGAAACTGTCTGGACAAAGCTGGGCGTTTTTCTGCAGCCCCAGCAGAGTTGTTGTGTTTTTTTCTTCTTCTACTGAAGACAGAGGAGGTGGAAGAGAGACTGCTGCAGTTGGCTGTTATCCTCAACTCTTTCTTTTCTTGTTTGTGTTTTCCTTCTCTTAATTCTTCCTTTTATTATTGTTGCTGTTTCCTATCCCCTCTTTTTTACATCTTCCTCCCACCTTTGTTCCCTTAGTGAATGCTGACTTTCGAGTCAAGTGGTTGGTGATACAGCAGGCTTTTGTTTTGGTCTTTTGTTATCTCTGTGTGAGAGTCTGTATATTTCCTTACTCCTGTGTTTGTGTGTGTGTGTGTGTGTGTGTGTATGACTGTATGTGTGTGTGTGTGTGTGTGTGTGTGTGTGTGTTGGTGGTGGTGGTGGGTGGGGTTGTTCAAAAGACCACACACCACTTTCTAAAAAGTGTGTCCTCCTCTACTCTGTGTCCTCCTCTATTGCTTATGTCCCCCTTGATTGTAAGTCGCTTTGGATAAAAGCGTCTGCCAAATGCAATGTAATGTAATGTAATGTAAAAAACTCAGCTTTAAAGCTTATGTATTTCTCATCACGTCAGTGACACTCCAGGTATGTATGGTTCCCCTGCAGAGATCCAAGGAGTTGCAGATATGGAGATACACATACATATTTACATGCACAACATGAGGACAAGTTCCTTCTGTGATACTTCATTGTTTGCTTGAAAATGTCAGGTGGAGGGGAACAGAGACCAAGCGCAAGCACAAGGGTGGTATTTTCAAGCGATGCTTCTGTCACCCTATATGGTGAGGTGTGAAACCTGAGGTTAGTGTAGGGCAGTAATTAGTGTATGTGTACCGATCCCCATGTGGTTTTGTTACCGACACATTTACCCCATTTTGGAATTACTAGACAGAATTAAGACAAGGGATGATTCCAGTAGTTTGTCTCTTTGTTGCCTCTATTTTGCCTCTTGTGCAATGTGCTAATGTGGAGCTGTACAAGCTGGATCAGAAAATCAGGCTGGTTGAGTAAAAATCTCTCTCTCTCTCTCTCTCTCTCTCTCTCTCTCCCTCTCTCTCTCTCTCACTCACTCACTCACTCATTTACTCCCTCACTTGCTCACTCTATCACTCCCTCACTCGTACACCACCCAGAGCCTAGCGATCAAGCAGAAATGTGAGGCAAGAGCAGCCAGGATTCTCTGTTCTTGCCAGGTGGGGGGGGGTGGGGCCTCCCACTCCTCCCACTCCTCCGTGGTGCCCGTGCTGCCTACAGGCTGAGTCGGTGTAATCTGGAGGTCTTTGGCTGCACTTTGGAGTGGACTTTTTAAAAAGGGCCCTGCAGTGAGAGGGGAGAGAGGTGGGTGGTGTGTGTGAGTGTGTGTGTGTGTGTGTGTGTGTGTGTGTGTGTGTGTTTGGAGGGTGGGGGGATAGTGAGGTAATGCTGGTGTGTGTGTGTGTGGGCGGTGTTGGGCCACTGGGAGCCAAAGACTGATCTGGAGGCCTCTCCTTTGAAGGGAAGTGCACGCCTGCATGTCAGTGTGTGTGTGTGTGTGTGTGTGTGTGTGTGTGTGTGTGTGTGTGTGTGTGTGTGTGTGTGTGTGAGTGTGTGTGTGTGTGTGTGTGTGTGTATGTGTGTGAGCACACATGCTTGGCTGGCCTGTGGAAAGCCCTCCTTTAACACGGTAGCCCTCAATAACAAGCAGCTGAAGGAGGTATGAGGCCCTTGCGGAGGGGCTCCTGTGGGGAGGAAGAGAGGGAGAGAGACAGAGGAAGAGAGAGAGAGAGAAAAAGAGGGCTCAGTGCTGCGCGGCAATGGCGGTAAGCGGAGCGGGTCCTCATTAAGAAGGAGGGAGTGCAAGGCTGGAGTGCACACAGCCATGCCTGCCCACGGCCCCTTCACCGCTGAGGGACAGTGCCACGCTGTTGTTAACGACTCTGAGCGAGAGCACAGGACAAAAGAGGGAAAAAGACTGAGAGAGAAAGAGAAAGGAAGTGAGAGAATGAGCAAAAAGAGAGAAACAGAGAGAGAGAGAGAAAGAGAAAGGAGAAGTCTGGCAGAGGAAGTTAGGTGGATGAAGTGATTAGCAAAAGAGGAGGATTCAGTGGTGAGGGATGGGAAGAATAGCTGAGGCAAAAAGGAGCGCAAAGTGAGTGTGTGAGAAATAGAGACTATTAAGTACCTCATTCCTGGTAGTAGAGAATAACAGTAAGCAGTCAGAGGGAGACACGTAGCTGATCTGTGTAACCACTTTAACTATAGTGAGAGGGAGTGGAGGCACTCAGGCACAAAGGATGGCAAAAGAGTTGAAGTCAGCAATTTGTAGAGAGATCCTGTACAGATAACAAAATGGCTGCCTGACTACTTTTGAGGGTGGAATTTTGAGAAGGGTGTAACCCTCTCTTTACCTTTACTGATGTTTACCTTCAACAGTAGCTCTGGCTTTTAAAGCAAAACAAAACTGTTGTTTATTGCTGGTTTACTGTGGGCAGAACACAATTGACATTGCTGCTTTGTTCTCTCAAAAAAGCGACAGAAGAGAAGCATAATTTAAATCATAAGAGAAGCATAATCTCAATCATTTGGTGGAAAGTATAGTGGGTTTGAAATTATAGGCGAGAGATTGTCTCCAGCTGCAGTGTGTTCACAGGGGAGGAAAGCTCTATTTTGTTTTTCATGTGTTCCCCAACCTATTATCAAAACAAAATAATGAATATTTCAACACTTTGGGTGGGATTTATTTATTTATTTAAACACCATTTGAGTGCTACTGTGTCTTCTAGCCTTGCTGTCTAGTGAAAAAAACATGCATCAAAATGAAGACACATGATTGTGAGAGTTGTGGAAAGAGACAGAGAGACAGATTCACAGAGATCACACAATTCGAGATTATCGGCTTTGACGGGGTCTGTCTGCTGTATTTATAAAGGAGCTGGTTTACTACAAGCCACGGCTGGAAAGAGATCTCTTATAAAAGCTGTTAGTCTTACAGAGGTGTTAATACTAATGACTTGCTTTAGGCCAGTCCACACCTAACGCATTGCCACACCATAGCTGTGAACACCATGGACAATAATTATGTGTGTGTACTTGTAAAGGCTCTATGCAAATACAGCTTGATTGATTTGATGTGGTTTTATGGTATTTTTTTTAACCTTTTAAGGGTGTACAGGAATGCTGACAGGGTGAAGACTGAAAAGAATGATGAGGTCCACAGAATATTATGTAGAATTATAAAATATTACAATATTGTAGAATGCATTTTTTTTTCATCTTGTTTAAAATCGACAGTGAAAGCACGTCTTTGTTGAGCTTTTAACACGCTAGATATGCAGGTGGTTTGCCAGTGTAAATGCATATATTATCTGCCTGAGCAGTTGATTTTGTGTCAGCCTGGGAGAGATTATTGTTCAAACCCTGGGTAAGACCAGGAGAAAACAATCAGTGGTAATGATTAGCTTAAGAGGACTGTCCTTTCCTTTTATTGGACATGTGTGTGAAGTGAGCATGCGTGTAAGACCCAGCAGAAGATGTCACTCTGAAGAGCTTTAGATTTTGGAAAACACATGCTTGTGCATATGCCTCAAGAATCTGTGTGTGTGTGTGTGTGTGTGTCAGTCTTTGGTCATGCATCTGAGCCTGTTAGCTGAAGTGACAGCGTAAAAGGCTGCTTGTGTGCTAACCTCCACTTCATCAGTTTACTTTTGCCAAGTCGCCTGGAATCGACTGTCTCTTGAAGTTCTGATCTTTTCCACTCAAGATATATAATTCATGGTCCAAACTGGTGAGAAGCTTCTCTTCCAAAGTGTATTTGCAGTGTTTGTGCTAGTGTGAGTACATGTGTGTGTGTGTGTGTATGTGTGTGTGTGTGTGTGTGTATGTGTGTGTGTGTGTGTTTGTGTTCCTTCAGGTTCCTTCCCTCTGTCCATCCAACCAACAATCCACTGAAAGCTTGCTCAAAAATAACTGCAACAGCTGCAGCAAATGGGAATGGATATTTGTGTTGTGCTCTCCTGTGGGTGGTTGCTGGCCATGAAATATGCAGATGATTGGCTCGTGAATTTTCAGAGACGCTGCCTGTGTTAGCCTCTGGTTTAGAGCCACAGTCAGAAGGCTCTGTGTGAACACCAGGGGTCTAAACACAAGAGGAGAGCCGTCACCCACAAATCATTTGATAAAACATTCTATGACATAAGGCAAGTTTAAAACCTCACACATTTATTTTAAATTCCCCATAACATAAACCTTTTCCAAAATTTGATCCACTCAATAACTGATATGATATTTATTGCCTCTATATTGTTTATCATATACCAGAATTTTATGTTTTTAAGGCAGTTAGTTTGCCTGTCTCTTCGTCTGTCTGTCTGTCAGCAGGATTAAGTAAAAACTACCTGTCCTATTTTCATAAAATTTGGTGGAAAGGTGTGTAATGGACCAAGGAAAAACCCATTAAATGCTGGAGCAGATCTGACTCATGGGGCAAATTGGCAAATTTAGTTTCTGCGTTTTTGGCAACATTGTGAGACATGGCATTTGGCCAAACGAATATTACGTTATCTGAGCACTGAAGTGAAAAGGACACCTCTGTTTTCCATGCCATCCTTCATTTTAGGAGAGGACGCTGTGTTTCCGTTGTTATTTAATGCACATCTGATTGCCTGTATGTGGAGAGTGGATAGCATAGAGATTGATCCCTAATATGGAAACAGCACTTTATGGTTATTTTTGTATGTAGTGTGCAGAGCAAAACAATAACAGGCAGGACTGAGGATGTGTTCTGCTTTCTTCATCAAAAAATGTAATGAAATGTTTTGCAATTTGCCCTGGATAAATATCTGTTTAATACCTAAACTATAAACTTTAATATTGTCTTGGTCATTGAGTTCATGTTTAATGACTGAATGCTTTTAAACAAACTGAAAAATATTACAGGAAATTAAAATATGCTGTGTAGACAAGTGTCTGTGTTTGTGCATGTGGGTGTGCGTGTGTGTGCATGCATGCGTGCTTTTCAAAATCTTGTAATCTGGCACTAACAGAAACATTTGAATGTAAAAAAAACTGAGGAATAGTGTTAAGTTTGGTGCAACTGATTGATGAAGACCACATCAGGATTAATGCTCAGAGCATTTCCTTAATAACGGCAGCATCTTGCAGGCACTGTATATGTTCAACAACAACCGTATTAGCAGAACCTGCTACTATGGGAGCCGGCATCAGACAATTCTGGAACTGTTTGCTAACCACAGTGGCTGGCATAACAAATAACACAATACACAACAAATAGTAACTGGGGTATGTATGGGTATGTCAGGGACCTTCTGCCCTATCACATTATTGCTCTCTCTCTCTCTCTCCCTCTCCCTCTCTGCCCTCAAGACATCATCTTTTGACTGAATTATTGAAAGCTTCAAGTTGAGCAGACTATATTAATCAAAAGCTTTTGACATAATCGTGTTACCCAACACTTACTTGCTCCATATTTAGATAGCTGTGCACACATGTTGGCACGACAGAACAGTAATGTAATGCATTGGGTAGGGCTGGGAGCGGAGCGTGTGGCAGGAGCAGGAGCGTTGGGAGTGACGAAATAAGCAGCGAGGAGGATCACGCACCTCCTCTGAGACCATCACGAACGGATGCCGGAGCTCAGAGATACAGACAGGAGTCGCCCAGCTGTTCCCCCAGGCCAGTGTGGAAGGAATGGGAAGAATCTGTCCAATCCCTGGCAGGCCGGATACAGAGGTTGTCACTGCTGGAATGAACCAGGCTATTGGCGGGCCTTGTGACACGAGACATGCACAGCCAGTGAGTTTTGGCCACAGTGGGAGGCTATTTGCGTGTCGGTTTGCCTGTCGAGTGAGGACTTCATCCTGGGAAGCTTACGTGGCAAAACTGTGGTGCCCGCGAGCTATAATCTCATCTTTCACCTCAGGAGTGGGCACAGATGACTGAGCAACACACCGCTAAGGTGCTGTTTTGCTATATGTGGATCACAGATTAGTTAAGAACATGTTTTGTTCTACTACAATTTTAACTTTAAATTTAAGTAAATGAATAGTTAAGAGTATTTTTAATAATCTCAAACCCCGGACCATGGTAATGTCATGGGAAGTGAATTAAAAGCCTAAAGGGCCATTGCAGTTCATCTTCATTCTGCAAAGGACAGCCATTCATCATTGTTCCTCCTAAACGCTAAGGGGGAAAATTGAGCATTTTTTTATGAAGAGAGTATGATCGATGATGGGGCATGTAATCGCCACTGTTATTGAACCCTCCGCATCATCATGCACTCTACATGTTGGCTAATGTGATACTTCACATAGATTGAAAGCCTAGCGGAAGCAGATTCCAGTATCGATTGACCTCATTCACTACCATCATCATCACTAGCTTTGTCTTAGTTCATTCCCTGCCGTCATGACACCAGGCCTAATGGATACTATCATAAAGATTTCCCAAGGCTCGTAGTGCTCCAACACACCATTTAATCCTGTTTCAGAGTGTCCACGGTCCAGTATACCAAACAAACAGCTCTTAGTAGCACATCAGTTTACTCTCTTCAATTCATAACACAGCCAATCGACCAATACAAGTGTCTGCTCATGTTTTGGAATCAAGACCAGGGATTGCTTATCAGTATGTGGACACATTTCTGTAAATCTGTCCAATTGATGCTCTTCTTGTTTTGACAGAGAAGAGAGAGGGAAAGACCATCCCCCTACCTCACTTCCAAATGATCCGATGACTTCTTCTGAATGTAGTGATAAGCAAACTGTTTCCACTTACAATACAAATACTTTTCCAGCTATTCAAAATAAGCATCTGTCTTAGCTGAAAGAGAGTGCGGGACAAAGCATCACAGAGACCTTGTCTATACCTCTTAAGGCTCTTACTTTTACTTTACACCCAGAGGTGTGTCTCCCTACACCGGAGTTTGTCTCCCGACAGTATACCTCTGCCTGCCTGGGAGTTTTCAGATCACTCAACACTTGTCCAATATTCAGGCTATCAGTGTGTCCCCTAGGAGGGCTTCACGGTTCTTTCAGACTGAAACCGCAGAAGGGATCAATAAAAGACCAGTTGCCTTAATCCAGTGTTTGTTGTGTTTTTTTTCCAGTTAACTTTTTTATCTTTAAGTTTAACCAATGATTTTATTTTACCAGTCATGTCATGTCATGTCATGTCACCAAATAGTTTACTTAATACACAGTAATGCAAAGTTATTTATTATTATCTCATGTCTACACAATTAGTTTGAAAAAGAGTGGGTAAAGCTGTGGAAACAGGATTTAATTCCTGTCAGATCCTATTCATTTACTAGACAATGTCCCCTACTAGACTCTCTGGTCAAGACTCTCAGGTAACACTAAGTATAAATATTTCACCTTAATATACAATAAAGGAAATGTATTTATTCTCTCTCTTCTTGGGTCTACACAGTTAGTTTAAAATAACAGTGGTAAAAATTGAGGAGACAGATCTTAATTCCTGTTCTATCCTATTCAGTTACTAGATGGTGTCCACTACCAGACTCCCAAGTCTGGCCTCTCGGGGTCCACATCATCATCCTTGGTACAGAGAAGTCGCAAAAACTCACCATGTTGGGCATGTTTTAGTTACACCAGAAGAATTTTCAAAAAGAAAAATAACTTTCGCACACCTCTACAGAAGACAGGTGTGTTGGAGATGATGGAAAAAATGACTCCTGCACAAGGTGCTTTACAGGTTACAAGAACAAACCTCACACAACCTTTTTTGCATAGATTGCAACAAGTGAAAAGAAGACAGAATTCAACAACTCATAACAAACGGTAAATAAAAAATAAAGTACAATGACAGTAGACAGTCTAACTGACTAACAGACTCTGGCCTCTGAGGTCTCGATCGAGGGTCGTCAGCATCCCAAGGTTTCAGCCCAAGGTTTTTCACCTCAAAATTTCAGCACATTTTTTTCACAGTTCTTGAACCACTTTCTTAATTTATATAACCCATAGACTCAGCCACACCGTCAGCTGCCTTGTCTTGTGGTCTCTCATCTACACCACCTACCACCTTCCATGCAGCCATTTTAAGGCTAAAAAAATCAAATTCCTTTCTTAAAGGGACTTGCACTATGCAACTTTTTCGAGTCAATTAATCATTTTCATAAGACGGAAGATGGTTAAATGAGTCATTACCAGGCAAATGAAGACTTTCTTGACCGCTCCTGCTGTCTGTTAAAAGAATACCACACTTGCAATATCTGGGTGTCTGTCACAGCACCCTCAGACTCAAAGTCTTGAATATCGCAAGAAGCAGGATCACATTAAATTCTGAAAAAAATCAGACTTTACTTAGCTCGATGGACATGACTACTTATATATATGAATTTGTGATTGGGTGGGCCAGCAATCATAGTGTCAATCATAGATCCACGCCTAACACACCATCTGACCAATCAGCGGTCAGTTGTACCCACAGGCAATTGGATGCAGGTGGGGAGACAGCCTCCAAATGGTGATATGAATTGGGAGCAAGCAAAGGAAGGAAAAAGTCAAAACAAGAGGAGGCTCGTGCTTCACTTAAAGGTGGATATGTTGTAGAAATATAAAAGAAAAACTTTGTGGCATAAACAACCCAAGCTGCTAGCCTGCTGATCATGAGACAGAGGAGAGCATAATTCTGTCTAGATGTGGACTGGAGATTAAAGGTGCTATATGTGAGAAATTTACAGCAAGCAATCATATAATGGTTCTGTCACCAGAAATTAGGGAAACGTGTTAAGTTACCATACTGATTTCACTGACAACAAAAGTACAGCCAGTATATTTACATTTTAAAACTTAATTTGCAGCCCGCAAATTCTGTTTATGTTTTGATATTGTGTTTTGCCTAAATAGCATTTCATGATACAGTCATTTTGTAAAGGGGCGGGGCTCAAAATAAAGCACAAACTGCTGATGAACTCTTTACAGTTCACACTTAAAATCTAATAACTGAAGCCAGTAATATAACATTATACATTCAAAACATTTAACAAGGAACATCACTTCTTCAATGTTCTCTCTCTTTTTATTTACTAGAAGTTAAGACCACAATCTATGGGTCAGAGGTCAACTGTCTCCTAGGCGACGCTTGTGGTGTTTTGTTTGCAAGATAAATGTAGGAGGTGCAATGTTGTCATCTTTAAGTTAAAGTTGAAGTTAAACTTACAGTTGTTGCATAATCACCCATGTATCAAGACTGGTTTAAGCCAGGCTTGGGGCCTTGGGGTTGGGTTTTCTCCACTCATTAGTACTTTTTCCTGTTTAATTAACATTTCTGTAAACAGAGACCAGGGGCAGGCGTTGAGGGTAATTTGCAAGCCTTTCTCGTGGTAAGCTTAGAAATATTAAGCCTGTGGTTACATAAGTATGTCGTTACCGGGGTTTTTTGTGTTTCTTGTATGGCAGGAATATACCATCCCTAGTCCCACATGCAAGTCTTCTCGGTTCCCCTGTGTCCCTTAATCGGGGAGCCTAGGGCGCCCCTTGTCCTTTTTTTGGGCTATAATTCCTGGGGCCTTTAACAGGTGGGGGTTTTCAAAGCTGCATGCCATAACAGAGAAAATGTCTTTTTGAGCCCAATGTGGGATACAGATAGGAATCCCATACACATGTTCAAACAACTTTTTTCCCTCTTCAATCTAGGGCAAAAAAAGCCTGGCTGTGCATCTGGTCTCCTCTGACACAGAAAACTCTTTTCTCTCTCTCTATGTCTGTCTGTCTGTCTCTCCCTCCCTCACTCACACACACGCACACACACACACACACACACACACACACACACACACACACACACACACACACACACACACACACACACACACACATCAGGGGTTGTTTCAACACCTGGTTGTGAAGAGTACAGAGTGCTGGCATCATAGTGGGACACCATGTAAAATTTGGCGTGTCGGGAGGGCGGATTGCAGCATGGGTCAATTGCTTGGCTCGTAGTGCGCAGGTGCTGCCCAGAGATTCCTCTGCTGGTTGAAAGGGCATACACAGCACTCAGGAAGATAGCTGCATGTGTTTTAAGAGAGGAAAGATGGCCTGTGGTATTAGCACACAGTGCTGTGTTTCTGAAGTAATTTAAATAAATGATGTCAAGTAAGTTGAACAGTTGTTAAAGACAATGGAAAAGAGAACATATGGACAGAAATTTGGACTACTGTCAAAAATTAAAAGTTAAATGAAATGACAATACCCTGAAAGAGATATAAACTCTCTTAACCATGCATTTTCCTTCATTTTATCTTGAGAAGGCCAGAGAGCCTTTTAGTATTTTATGAATTCAGTATTAAATGAATAACCTAAGCGCCATTAGTTACATAATTTGATATTAGCATACATATTTTACCTCCTCTAGTGGGTGTAATTTACCATAAGGTTCTATAGTCATGAAGTGAATGACCTTTTGGCCATATATTGTCTTGCAGCATAATGATATGATTGGTGTTCTGTAAATGGGAGCTGATAAGAGTTAATTTCCTACATAAAAATGCTCTTACCAAGGCAGCAACATTTACACACGGTGAAATGTAATGAGGAAAAGAGAACCAAAGAACTGAATCATTTACTGTACAGAAGCGTAACATTAGTGAGAAAATTCCTAAAGTGAAATATGTTCACTGTTTCACTCAGATGAAAGTGAGGGAGAAAAAAACACCACCACCAGTGACAGATGGTGAAGGTGAAAGAGAGAAAGACAGTGGGCCAAGAGAGGTGATGAAAAGGCAGAATCTTTAGCCATACAACACTTTCTACTCCCCACCGAACTCCTTTAATATCCTCCATTCTCTGCTTCACAGAGTGCTTTGTGATGTGCATCAATCGGCAAATGTTGATGGGTTTCACATGCACTATGGTGATGACAACCATCAATCCTTCTCTGTGGGCCTGTAGAGATTAGGCTCGGTGGGGCTGCCAGAGTTGAGATGCTCTTCCTTCTTTGAGAAGGGGACCTTACTTTGGCATCATTGTGTTTTCGTCTTCACAAAAGGGCCCCCCTGCTCCCTCTCCTTGGCCTACAGGCAGTCCATGCTGGGGAGACCAGCCAGCCATTGCAGTGTGCATGAAGAAAGATGGAGGATTTTCTGGGGCAGAACATGGTTGACTGGGCTATGCTATGTGGATGTCTGCATTGTCTGCACGGTTCTGTGTGTGTGTGTGTGTGTGTGTGTGTGTGTGTGTGTGTGTGTTACAGAGAGAGAGAGCGAGAAAGAGAGAGAGAGAGAGAGAAAGTGTGGTCTTTCATGCCCTAGTCTATTCATCCTTTGATAGGGTGCAGTGATTTTTTTCATCTAAATGTTATTATGGGCCAGCACACACAAACACACATGAACACACACACACACACACACACACACACACACACACACACACACACATGCACGCACACCCATATTTCATCGCTTTAAATGCCAAGCTTTGCATAAAGTTCAGATTGGTGGGCAAATTACCATGGAAGCCGTCTGAGCTCTGAATGTGATGTAATCTTCAAAAGCCTTTGCCTATACGGCTTCCCTTTCTTTCTACCTTTTCCTCTTTTACCCCCCCACCCCCCACCCCCACCCCACCCCCACCCCTCTCTCTCCCTGCCTTTCATTGCCTTTCTCTTTGTGTGCCTCTTTCTCTTAGTTCCAGAACCAAATGATTCCTGACCAAATTTGGATGGGGACTGCAGAGGCCCACTCCCTCTTTAAAATAAATAAAAAGCGAAAAAATGTGATTTCCCTTTTTTTTTGGCATCCACCCCTTCTCTCTTTTTTCCCCCCACACTTTTATAGCATTTTGATGCATCTTTAGGATGGAATTATTGAGGCAGCCTCCAGCACTCCATGTTTGTACCCTTCATTTCTGCTTACCGACAAATGATGACAAACAGATCTGGCATGGCAGCCTGGTAATTATAATCAGGTCAACTGCGGTGCTCCTCAGTTAAGACTGAGGAGAGAGGTTTTCACTGACGCATCCTGTCTCCCAATCGAAATACAGACACCACCCACATACACACACTCACACTCACACTCACACTCACACACACATACACCCACACACAAACCCATACTTACTCACACCCTTACACTAAAACACTCCGTCTCACACAGGCCTTGTATGATGGAGAGCCTTTCACTCTGACTTCTACCCAAAAATGGCTGCCTGTAATCACAATCTCTCACTTGCATTAGCAGTCAATTTGCAGTATGAGTCTGTGAAGAGGTTGGAAATGTAAGTTTAAGTGCCATTCAGCCTGGGGAGTAATGACAGCAGCAGAGGTAATTCCTGGGTCTCTTTCACCATCCCTCCATGCTCCAATCTAAAACCCAGTTGCTGTGGGACAGCTCACTAAAAAAGACTAAAGATGAAAAGAAGACAAAAGAAAAAAAAGAAAAGTGCTCTTCACCGATGATGTGCTTCTACAGCATGGAGATCATGAGTAAATAACTCTCTGTCCAGTCTTTTTTTCTCCATCACTGTGGGTAGATAAGGTCCACTCAGAATGGGAAAATGTACTATAGCCCTTTGGTAGAGAACTTAGAACCCTGCGGTTTTAACAAGGTTTTTAACATGTAAGCAGATCAGTAAGATGAATTGACAACATGCTATTTAATTTAATTTAATTTAATTTATTTTATCATATCTCGATATTGTGTTCATGCACTTATGCTATCTCTGCTATGCTATGCTATGCTATGTCTGTTTTAGTCTGCTTGTTTGTCAGTTTCATCCATCTTGCTGTTATCTATTTATTCTGCTATCTGCTGGACTACTTACTGTTTCTATATCTGTCTTGACATCTGTTTGTATATCTGTTTGCCTGTCTACCTTCCTGTCTGTCTGTGTGTCTTTTGGCCTGTCTACCTGCGCACCTGTCTGTCTGTCTGTCTGTCTGTCTGTCTGTCTGTCTGTCTGCAGACATTGTTCCTTTGATGATGGCTTTCACGTTGGCTTTCACCTCCTGCTGAGAGATGGCCATAATGACGGTCCAGTGTCTTTGTCCTGCAGCAGACTCGCCGCTGCAAGAATAGCGCCACAGTCTCCTCTCCCCGAGTGTCATTCTCTCTCAGATGTCTTTAGAGTAAAGGACACATTAATTAGGAAGGGTAATTATACCAGCAGCATGAGGCACATTTAGGCCTTCTCCTTCTGATGTACTCGTAATGAGGGAGAGGACGTGTGCATGTCATTTCCTGTGGTAATCTCCCTTTCCTCTGCCTCGACAACACCCCCCCCCCCCCCCCCCCCCCCACACACACACACACACACACCCACCCAACACCCTCCCTGCTGCCTACTGCCAACTTTAAAGTAATGTGTGGTCAAAGAGCCTTGATGGTTTTCTTTGTACTTCCCAACATGGACAGAAATGGGTGTAAAGACTTATTTCTTTACAGAGAAACGGAACAAACGTCCATAAAACCAAGCCTTAAATCCTTTGTTATTGCCGCAGCCTGCCATAGAAACAGATATACACACGGAAATAACCAGATGAAGAATGTACAGCGCCTGCTCGACTGAACAGCGAAAATTACACCTTGTGACTGTATATGCATGCAATGCGTATGAATGCATTATAGTGTTCTCATTCTTTGCTACTGTTTTATTCCCTATATCTCTGTGTGATTTAGTTTTTTCTTACTAGTGGGTTTCTGGCTTTAGGTGATGGCTTTGCGTAAGGGAAGACTAGGGAAATAAGAGCGGAGGCGAGGGCAACAGTGGTGTGTGTGTGTGTGTGTGTGTGTACATGTGTGTGTCCAAGTGTGTGTGTGTGTGTGTGAGACTGCAGTGGGAATATGGTAACGATTTCAATAAGGCCCGTCATCGCTCATCCCTATGTGCGGGTGAACCCTGAACAGGCCCAGCTCCCGCGGGAGACAGATATTAGAACAGATGTGTCAAGGTCTTCTCGGCTGTTTCTCACAGCCCTCGTCTGTGTTTGCGTATGTGTGTGGGTGTGTGTTTGTGTTTGTGTGTATTATTTGGCATGGGAAAAGTAGGACCTGGTAAAGGAATATTGTCGACGGTTTTTTTATTTCCTCCTTAGATAGAAAACAATAAAGGGCGATATTTTGGTTCCTGGGTGATGTGGTATTACTGCTGGCTGTGCAGTAGGATGTAAAGTGCTATCGTCTCTGTAAAACATACTGAAATGATCTGAAAAATATAAATAGCCTGACTGACAAAAGCTAAAGCTAGTCAGCAATAATAATAAAATTAAATTTCTATGGCTTTAAGTATCAAGTATGGGCAGTTTTCACCTATACACAATCGCAAAGTCATACTCACATTTATTCTTTCTAGTTCATATTTTAGTCTGTCAAACAACTTAAATGTGTGGGTTTGCTTCAGGCAGCTGATGAGGCACGTCTTGTTGGTAGCACTGACATTGTGTTATAGTAAGCAATGTTATATAATAACTGTGATCTCTCTAGATTGTAATCGAAATGAGGCAAAGGCTAAATTTTGTTTAAAGACATAATTTTTTTTGTTTTGACAGTGTAGTAAGTTCTGTGTTTAACCTTCGCTTGGAGAATATCCACAAGTAGCTTTGGCCAGACTGTGGCCTTTGCTGGGCTTTCTATCCTCTGGCATGGCTTGACATCAATAAATGACGGCGTCCCATTTTGTGTCTCATGATATTTTAAACATGGGGAACTCTGGTGTTTAAATATTTAAAACGACTTGGGACTACAGTCCTTTGCTCTGTGCAAATGCTTGACAGAATGAGACGTGGCGCTTCCTTGCTGTGTTTATCAGCAGGGATTTGACCCAGTGTAATTGCCAAATGTCAATCGGAATCCAGCGGACAGGGGCTCAACACCTTACCCTTCCCAACCCACCACATCCCCCCAGGTCCTCTGCAAGATGCAAAGTCCTATCAATAATCTATGGCAGAGGTCTTTTCATGTTCCACACTGCTTCAGGCTCAGATTCTTCAATATGCATTTGATGCCCCAAACAACCACTGCTGCTATTGTTTACCAGCCTTTCACCTGGTTACAGAATGTATATCTGTCTCATTTTACAGTAGTTACTGTGTTGTAGTTTTTTTAATGCATTACATTTATGCATTCATTATCATGATTTTTTCCTTGTTGTTTTGTATGTGCCATGTTAGCTAGCCCCTGAGTGCCTATCAGAAAATTTGTATGTTTTCTTTTTTACTGTGTGCAGGTGTCCCAGTTTTCGGCAGGCAGAGATATTGTCTTTCCCTGGAGCGCATATAGCTTACTATACCTGGCCCCAGATTTAGGCCAGGGTTTAACAGGGCAATTTTTCCTACCAAATTAGCATGGCCTTTATGTGCCACATGTACACAAACTGCATTATGGGCCTGAAAAATTTCGACCTGCAAATGATGAGAATGTCAAGGCTATAGGGAAAATCCACTCTGCAGCATTGGTGATGATCACTGCGTTATACAGTTGAACTTAACTAATCAAGTTTTCATTAAAATCCACTAATATCCACTAAAACTAATATAACTAACAAACACTAATCTAAACTCTCTCTCTCTATCCCTATGCAGAAGTACATCTGTTGTGTCTCTACTCTGTGTCCTCCTCTATTGCTTATGTCCCCCTTGATTGTAAGTCACTTTGGATAAAAGCGTCTGCCAAATGCAATGTAATGTAATGTAATGTAAAAATCCACTGGATCAAACCCCCCCTCCAGTTATTGAACAGTAGAGGAGGGAGGATAGGTGGGTGGGCTGTAATTGTATGAAGTTCTGCTAGCTTGAGTGGTCACGTCCCACTTAAACTTCTTTCTTGGCTGACTGAAGGGTGTTGACATGGGAATTTCAGAGGCAGTTCTCATGAAACTATAATCACTTCAAAAGGTCCTCTATTGTTTTTCGATCTTCCCGAAAGACCCTCATCACATTACAGAGGGTGCTGACATGGCCAATATGTGCTCAGCCTCTTGACCTCCTCTTCCACTGCCACCACCTAGGAATCCATAATTGCCCATCTAAGACAGTTTCAGATCAATTCACACCTTCACAAAGTGTGTGAAACAGGGACAAAAGGCAGGAGACCCATGTTGTCAAACTCTAACTTTTTTACTTATCAACTTGTCTTGAACTTGGCTGGTCCCTGATCTGTGTAAGACTTTGGTATTATTCTTTTTTATATTACCAGACTTGTATGATTCACCTTTGACAAAAGAATACAGGTTTATCGTGAGGTAGATTAACAAGATTAAACAGGCATTGGCTCAGGCTCAATCTCCACAATATTATTGTCACATCGCTAGGATTGCAATTAGCTCCAACAAAAGCTGTCAGATCGGTTTACATAGAAATAGTACACTTGTACACATAATTTCCTAATTGCTAGTCCATGAGTATCGATATTATTGGTGACGTGCATTCAGTCTTTGGCTACTGCACATGGCATTGCTGAGAACAATGTGATGTGCTGAGCCATGATTACTCGGTCAATTTCATGCCTGCCGGACCATAACACTGAGGTAGGTCAGTCTCAGACAGCGGAGAGCCCATAAAAACATTCACATGGAACAAGGCTCTGGACTCCAAAAACATATTGACCAGCTGGGGCTACTCTCCCCTTTGCCTTTATATATCTTTCAGCAGACAGTGTTGCATAAATCATAAAATCCACAATTTCCTGGCAATAAGCTGCAATGGTGTTTGTCTACTCTAGGGGGCACTGTTGCTCTTCTGTCTCCAGTTTCTTTTTTTTTTCTCTTTTCTCTCTCATGAACATGTCGCAGTGGGGGTTTCTCCAAGTACACCATTAGTACCACAGGCACACAAATGCCAGGACATTTGATGAAGCATATATGCATATTTGACACATGCGGTTTGTGTGCAGATGGGCATAGTTGTCTTGGCTGAGAGAAAAAACACCTCCACACAAGTTTGGAGAATAGTGCCGCATCAGTTGGATTCTCTGGATAGAAACCAGGAACAGGACTGGGAGTCACAACAAAATGCTAGAGCCTTACTTTGATATTTAGCTGAAATGGAAATGTTTGGCGATTGTAATGTTATTTTTTGTGACAAATTAATTCCATTTTAGTTCTTTTTTTGGTCCCCTTGCCTGCCTAAAGTACAAACGCATTAGTTATTTGGTTAGTCAGCCAGTCAGTCAAAACCAGTTGCTGTGGCACTTTATAAAGCATAGCATTACACATAAGGAAGGATATCTTAAAAACGGATGGTATCACTGGCATGGAGCAGGCAACACAGACATATATACACATATGTACATAATACATTTACTCACACAAGCACACAGACACACACTTACACACACACACACACACACACACACACACACACAGTTGGAATGGGCATGTTATGTGACATCTGATTGGCTTTCGAAGAGACATCAGTTACGGCTCCACATACTGTGTTACATAATCCACTAACAATCCAGTGTTGACATTATTAGCATCGCAGGTGAGCTGCTGAAAGGCTTCGCTGCTCCACTGTGGGATAATGGGTTTGCGGCTATAGCACTGATCACGCTTCAGTATGCTTATCCCATTTATCATCCCACCTCATCTGTGCTGTGACAGATGTATGCGCTCTAAGCATGCACACACACACACACGTACACACACACACACATACACACAAACACACTTTGTTTCTGCACACTATATCTCAAACTGATAATGTAAACAGGGGTTGTAAGGCAGGAGGAGGGAGCCTGATTCGATGTTTCCGTGGATATTTAGCTGCTTGACTGATGGAGGTCCTTAAAGTGGCGACTGCTGATGAGAGCAGAAAGTGGTATTGGTAATAAAGGCGTGGTCGGACATTAGCGCTCTCACTCTGACTGTCCCGTAAATGTCGCCAGTCCCGAGGTTATCACTACATCACTGATTGTATTTACAATTTATCTTCATTATTAATCCCTCCTTCATTCCCTCCCTTCCATCTCTCTCTCTCTCTCTCTTGGTTGCTCTTTCTATCTCATATTTCTCCTTTCTTTTATCCTCGTCCTTCCCCTTTCCCACCCCTCTCATCCATACACATATACAAGAACATATATATAAACAGACAGATACTGTTTGGGTGATTGTGAAAGCAAGTGTGTGTGTGGACACACAAACACACACAGATAAAAACACACAATATAGGTGAGTGCTCTCTCGCCTGGTTAGTTTCTCTTCTCCTCGCTATGACAGTGTGAATCAAGGGTGCTGAAAGGCAGCGAAAGCTCTGAGGTGAAAAGGGAGTTTTTTTAGTCCTTTGCCTTCTTTCTGTCAAGTGACAAAAGTGTGCGCCGTTACTTACAGTAATCACACCTTAGTGTGTGTGTGTGTGTGTGTGTGGGCAGACTATACCTTCACTTCATTATGTGTGTGTGTGTGTGCGTGTGGGTATGTATGTGTGTGAACTATGGATACTGACAGAGTTGCTATGCCACATAAGAAGAGGCTCTCTCAGGCGGAAGCAGCCTCTCACAGGGAAACTGCTGTCGAGAAAGGAGTTTTCACAGCTGAGGTGTGAGGTCGCAGCCCTCGAACAGATGTATAGTGTCGATCATGTGGCAGAAATGAAGAGTATTTTTACTCTGTAAAGTTGCTGCATAGGGAAAGCCAGCTGTCTCGCCTTGTATGTGGGAGTGGCAATAATGATGAAAGCCTGAAAACTCTTCCAAAAGTTTGATCAACAGACTATGAGTAGCTTTCAGTGAACTGAGGTGCAGGTCTTAATTGGTGGGGGAAGCTGTTATTTTTTGGTATCATTATGAATGTCAAATAAATGGTCCAAAAGCAGTGAGCAGCAGAGGTGAATGGTACTTTTATGGGCATGGGCACTCAGTCCTGTTTGTTTCAGGAGTCTTTCCAAATTGAACATGGTACCATATGACAAGGCTGGAATTAACCCATTCTGTCACACACATGCTTCCCTTCAGAGAACTGCAGTTTGTATTTTCTTTCAGGCAGTGGTAGACAGACAGACAGACAGACAGACAGACAGACAGATACTTTTGATGCCAGAGAGAAATTCTTTCTGTGCATTTGATACAGAAAAAATGTAAGCACATTCAAGAACTTCACCAGATGCTGGATAAAAATCAATAAGGCTCATAACTAAACAGTATGTGGATTTTCAGATTTTTTAGAGCTTTCTCTGCATTTGACCAAACCATGATTAGTGGACACACATTAGGAACAGTTAGGAGCGAACGAACGAATGCACGCATGCACACACACACACACACACACACAAATGCTGTAAACCCTGACACACATGTAAACATGCAAACACCTCAAGCAGAGGGCAGCCACTAACTGCGGTGCCTAGGGAGCAGTTGAGAGTTAGATGCCTTGCTCAAGGACACCTCAGCTCTGGATAAGAAAGAAGAAGAGCACAGATTTTTTTTTTACTTGCCCGACCTGCACGTTTAACTATTGCTAAAGGCTCTTGAACCTACATGCCTTCAGCCACAAGGCTGAGTCTCTAGGCTATAGCTAAACCATAGGCCCACTTTACATCCCTGCGTTTTGGAATACCATATCTAAAAACAGCATCTTTACATCGCTGCGTTTTGGAATACCATATCTAAAAACAGCATCTGTGTAGTGGCCAGTGAAATAGCATTCTATGTGAAAATAAATAGCGTCCATTCATTGGAGATTCAGCAAGCCTAAAGCTGGTAATAAATCACTGTGTGCGCTTGTGTCCCCACTGCGCTCATTATATATATATAAAGCACTTTTTTCAAACTTTGACAAAGTATAAACATATTTATTATTATCCTTGCATTATCACTCTTAGTCTGACTGGCTGAGTATTGCTGTGGTCTGCTGTTTGTCTGTATTGCACCATATGGTCCAAGGAGGACGCCATTTTGTCACTGCTGTGTCTGTATATGGCTGAGATAACGATAAAGCTCTGCTTCACCTAGCATAACTGGCAGATAAATAAAAAGAACAGCTTTGAGAAAGTATAACCTCAAAAGGCTTTCCACAGAGTAGTTCAATTGAGGGCTTTTTACCTTTTCCCAGACAGCCCTGGAAAAGACATGATTTAGATCTGAAAATCATTTTCCAGTCACCTATGACCTTGTTGACTAAAACCTAGAGATTTTCTTTCTTGAATACATCGGCCTTTCATTTTGTGTAGACATATTCATTTTTTCTGGTTATTCTTTTTGTCCAGGCATGGGTATACGTGTCTCCGTCTGTATGTTAGTGTGTGTCTGCGTGTGTATGTGTCTGATTGTGTAAGTATTTTTCTGTGTGTATGTGTGAGCACGCGTGTATGTGTGTGTGGTCAGGTCCGGGTGGCTCTGGAGCAATGAACGGAGATGGACTGAGAAGCCGGACTGATGGATGGGCTGGAGGCTTTGGCGGAGACATATTGCCTGGGGCGCTGCCGAGGTGGGCCCCCTCCTTCACCCTCCTTGCGTGTGTCCTGCTGGCCTCCTTTGGTGCTGCTTGCCTGACCTTCAAGAAACTTTCTGTCTTTTAATGTCTGTGCCTCTTGTGTTTGTGTCTGCTTTCAGTTAAGGGCTGTACATACCTAACGCAACAATATAGACTATTTTATGTTCCTGTGTGTTGATTGGATTCAGTGTTACTTTTTTTGTATGTGAGCTTGTATGTGTGATAGATTGCTTGTTTGTTTATTTGTGTGTGTTTGTGAGAGGTGAGAGACAGATCGTGTGTGTGTGTGTGTGTGTGTGGGGGGGGTGTGTATGTAAGTGTTTGATGCGTTGTATTGAATCTTAATGTGTGTGTGAAAGAGAAAGGGAGAGAGAAAGAAAAAATGAGAAAGTATAGTTTTTGTACACGTTTGCTGTTGTTTGTGTATGTGTTGAGTGTGCAGACCTTGCTTTTGTGTGTGTGTGTGTGTGTGTGTGTGTGTGTGTGTTTGTGTGTGTGTGTGTGGGTGGGTGTGTGTCTATGAATTTGTGATAGATAGATAGATAGATAGATAGATAGATAGATAGATAGATAGATAAATAGATAGATAGATAGATAGTGTCTCTAGTGTAGCTCCAGCTGTAGCCTTATACTCTGAAGACTAGTCATGATAAGGAGGTCACCCTGAGCGCCACCCATTTTAGAAGCTCAGAAAATTCCTGCATGCAGCTGCACACCCACAAGAGTGGCCACCTCTATCTCTGCTATGTTGTGTAATTATCTCTGTTTTTTTATCGTCATGTTATAATCACCAACATCATCATCATCAGTTTTTTTCAACATCAAATATGTACGTTGTAGATGATACAGTAGTATAGGTTTGCTGAAAATTGCAGGACTTACAGGATTGAAATGTCACTTCTCACAGCCTAGTGGCATAGGCAAATAATACACAACCTGTGGCAGGGTAGTCAGCGGCGGAGCAGACACAGTTTTCATAGAAAATGATTTCGTTTATTTTTTCTTTATCTACAATGACACCAAAAATGCAACCCCAAAAGCTGTTTGAAAAGAAAATAAATAGGCATGAGTAGCTAGACTATGTCCACATCAAGCACTGAGAGACTGAACCACAGGTCTGAACCACATCAAGCACTGAGAGACTGACCAAACAGACAATATACTGAGGCACTGGGGCCTAATGCTGACCAAAACTAGCCGTAGCCCCACCTCCCAGGTCACCCCCATTGTCAACAACTAAATAATAGCAGAGTTCTAACAGAATAGTGCATGTCAAACCCAAGCACAGGCAATAATGGTCTGCATCAAAAGATTTGGACTACTCCTAATCCTAATTTGGACTAAGTCTTGTCTGAAACCAGGAAGTTAGCACACACAGCTTGATGGCAGAATACATACAAGTTTTTTAAGTTTTAACCAATTAATGCAAATAATTTAAAAACAACCAGTGTGCACGTTGCAGGGCAGCATGGTTGTGAACTGTCCTTAGTTGTAGGATTCTGTCCTAATGCATTGCTGAGCACATTTGATTTTTTGCAATTCAGAGAAAAAACAAAAAAAAAAAACTCTTAAGATAAATGGAAGAGGGACTGCTGTGGTAAGTTTATGACACAGATGGCACATGGGGACCCAGGTTTGAATCTGGCCTCAGTCCCTTCCCGGGCCTACCCCATTTCTCTCTCCCACTTACTTCCTGTTTAGTCCTCACTGTCCTATTTAAAAAAGCAATAAAAAGGACCAAAAAAATAGAAGAAAAGCATCTAATGACAAGACTCGTTATGTATTGATAGCTCATCTTATTGTCTGTAAAGGCATTTTCCATTATTCAGTCATGATGTTATACACTTAAGGTGAAGCAGAGATAGTTTCCAAGAAAAGAGAAAAGCTGACGGTCGTATTTTGCCACATAAATGGAATGAAAATGCTGAACTTTTGAGCTTTTTGGGCGCCGCATATAGTCGGCAGTCAAAGCATAATTTAATAAACTATTATAATCACTTCTGCTGTGTGGCTGAGCTGCTAAACCTCCGCTTAGAAGAAGCTGACATACAAATGCCACAACCCATGCAGGCCATAATCTGTCAGCCCTAAATCCAAGCCAAGCATTGCTTTGTGTCATTTCTGTTTTTTTGGGTGTGTTTATTCAAGCAGATGGATAATTTCCAGATTGCTGTCAGTGTGGTATTGGATTTTTAGAAATATGTGACCATGAATATAAAGACTGCCACAGCAACAGAGACAAAGGACTAGCAATTTGGGAATGAGTGTGAGGGTCTGTCGTCTGAATACCTACACTCCTTAGTAATTGATGTTAAACCACTTTTAACCACTTTGGTGTGTTGGGGTAAGGATAAAGTATTTTGGTGTAGCGACTGGTAAACATATCACTGTAAATCCCTTAAAGATACGTCTTCATTTTGGATTCCCACAGGTAAGGTGTACATGTATGTCTTTATTTTTACAATGGCTAACAATGTAAATGAACACATGATCAACTGCGACAAAGCACTTATATCTATCGACAAAACCAATAGATATGAAAGTGTTAACCAGCTGGTTGAAGAAAGTCTGTCAGACCAAACTCTGTTCCCTGGATGGAGCTAACTGGCTCATAAACTGCTGAGATTTGTCATCCATCTGTTCACAAGATATGATGGAGATAAGATGGTTTGGATGGTTTTGGTGCCACAGCATGCTTATAATTTCTTCCATTGGCACTTTTGGCAGTGGCATGTTGGAGGGTGCCGAGTGTATTTGCATTGGAAATCAGCCTTTGTGGTGCCTTTATTTAAAGGTGGATGCCAAAAGGACTTGAACAATTATAGACCCATTTCAAAGCTTCCCTGCCTAGCTAAAATGCTAGAATCAATTGTGAACGAACAACTGACCTCCTTTCTATCTCAAAATGCTATTCTCTGTCCGTATCAGTCCGGATTTAGAGCTGGCCACAGCACAGCTACAGCTGCAACTGTTGTTATAAATGACCTGGCCACTGCTATTGATAATAAGCTTTCTTGTGCTGCTCTGTTCATTGACTTGTCAAAAGCCTTTGACACGGTCAACCATGGTATTCTGCTGGCAAAGTTAGCCTCCCTGGGTTTTGACAACATCTCTGTAAAGTGGTTCAAGAGTTACCTTTCTGGCAGAACTCAATGTTTAAATGTCTCAGGGATTACATCAGCTGCCCTGGAAATTAAAAATGGTGTGCCACAAGGCTCCATTTTGGGACCTGTATTGTTCTCACTATATATAAATGACATCTGGACTCCATCAGAACAATGTAAAGCTCATTTTTATGCAGACGACACAATTTTGTATACCTCTGGAACCTCTGTTGATGAAGCTGTCTGTAAACTTCAGCTTGCTTTTGATAGTGTGCAGAAATCCCTGCTAGATCTCAAACTTGTTTTAAATGAATCTAAGACCAAATTCATAATATTCTCAAAATCAAGCAAGCCCACTTCTTCAACAATCACTGTTCGCTCTTTCAATGGTAATCCTCTTGAGCGAGTAACTAGTTATAAATATCTGGGAATCTGGCTAGATGACAGTCTGTCTTTTAAATCCCATGTACATGATCTTGCAAAAAAGGTGAAGATAAAATTAGGTGCACTATATAGAATCAGGCCATGTCTCACTCTTGAAAACAGAAAGCTGATTGTTCAGTCAACTATTTTGTCAATTCTGGATTATGGTGACACTCTTTTTATGCATGCTGCTCCCTCAGTTTTAAAACCCCTGGATACTGTTTATCACAGTGCTATCCGGTTTATCACTGGCGACCCTTTTAAAACTCACCACTGCACTTTATACCAGAACGTGGGATGGTCTTCATTGTCTGCTAGGAGGGACAGGCACTGCCTTATTTTCATTTATAAAGCCCTCCTTTCAAAACTCCCGTCTTACCTCACGTCACTGTTAAAAGTCAAGGCCAGCAGTTATGACACTCGGTCACTGAGCCTCATCTGCCTTGAGATCCCATTCATTAAAACTAATTGTGGGAAATTAGCATTTTCTTTTTATGCCCCTAGTAGGTGGAATGCATTGCAAGAGGCCCTCCAGTTAAAGGTGTTTTCATCCTTAGATGATTTTAAGAAGCTCCTAGGCCCCCTATTTTTTTTGTTTTTAATTTGACTTGATTTTAGATGTTTTTAGATGTTTTTTATTTCTCCTTGCATTTTTATTTCTAATTCTGTTTTAAATTGACCTGTTTTAGATGTTTTATTTTCTTTTCATTGTGAATCTTTATTTTAGATATTTGATGTTTTATTGAATTTTTATTCTTCTTCTTCTTCTTATTATTATTTTTAACCTCATCTGCTGTTTGTTTGTACTTTTATCAGGACATTGCTGTAAAAGAGCTTGCGCTCAGTCAATCTTCCTGTATAAATAAAGATGATGATGATGATGATTTGTGTTACAAGTTGAACAATATCAACCAATGGCCTGCCACCATCGTTTGTAGACAATCTCCTGAGCCAAGCCAAACCTGCCGAGTTTCCAAATACACCAAACTTTATTGAAGATTTGATCACCTCACCTCACCATCACTTGGCTCAGACATCATCAGCACATACCACTTTTGTGTGTGCAGTATTTTAGTATATCAACATTCAGTAAAGCAGATATAGTTTAAAGTTTAATCAGGTAAAAAAAAAATACAATTATGGTTAGGTCCGGTCTATTTAACAATTTCTGATTGTTTGAGACACATTCTACACATCACTAGGAGTGAGAATATCCCTTGATATACCATACGTCACTCTTCACAGTTAATAATCACTCTGTCAACGATACAATGTAACCGTTAAAACTTTACACTGACACTCCATTCTATCTAGTTTATATGAAAGCAAGAGAGAAAAGCAAAAAAAAGAAATCAAGTAAATTCATAAGCTACAGTAGACTTTAACAAGACATCCAAGATTGCAGAGCAGCAGCTGTTTGGACTGTGAACAAGAACAACCATATCTCAGCGGCTGCACAATACAGGGGAATGTCCAAGTCAATGTATATAAATAGACTATAAATAAACTTGTTGCATAGCAACTACAGACGGTTACCTACGACACTCAGCCAAACCACATCCGTGAGGATATCGACGAACAACCTTACTCCTGTTATATTGCTTAAAGAAATTCTATAGTGAGGTAACATTTTATGGACAACTTAAGGCCACCCCACACTACGAGAAAAACTGATTTTTGTCCCGTTTTGCCCCTTCCAACAATCGGAGGTGGCGTTACCATGGCTGCTTGATCATGACTGAGAATTGTCCCAGATTGCCTTGTCCAGCATAGTTATTAAGATAGAATCCTATCCGTTCCAAAAGTGCCGTTTGCAAAATCGGAGGTATCAAATATGTTTGATATTTCAGGCAGGACTTAGAGTGGCAACTGAGAGCGAGACATTCTATTTCATGTTTAATAACGAAATTTCAGACATGCAGATGGCTTTGGCTTTATTTCAACATATTAATTTCCTTGTCTGTTTGTCTGATCATATTATTTCAGTCAGTGGCACCTGCAAGCGTACAGCTGCACTGTGTATATCATTTGGCTATGTGACAAGAGGCCACACGTAGATGGCCTTTGGCAAGAATGTTACCAAATGTTATTGCTGATAAAGAAAGATATCGCCTTAAAAATATGCATTGGTTTAGGGGCAAAGTAGAGTCTGCATTAGAAAGAAAAGTGATTTTCTGGAAGTGAAATGTATCTGTTCCTCTTTCTATGTACGATGCCCTGCAATAGTAGGGCACAATGAAAATGTCAAAATACAAAAACAAAATCAACTTTGTATGTACTGTAGGGTAGCCAAATATAAATACCATGTGGCAGTCATACCCTGCACCACTATGCGGTACATCTAGTTATAATTATGTTTAGCTATTTTACTTGATCAAGTAAGCATATTACTGTATGTTGCAAAAGGGATACAACAGGCCACTGACTTTTTCTGTATAAAAGAAGATCAGTGTAGCAGCCTATACACCCCTAGCCTACAGCCCATAAAAGTTGTCAGAATGAAGTGGTCATGGGACACGATTGTCCTGTAATATGTGGTGTTCCCTTGGATGTTTGAATCTTGTGCGATCATGTTTATGATGGGAAAGGTCCATTATTAGGTAAGATTCTCTTTATGTGTGTGGTCTGATATAAAAATCTTGTGAGATTTAAAAATCGTGTAGTGTAGGATTAGCATTGCAAGACTTGCAAGCTAGCCTAAATAAATTAAAAAACAGCGTATTTACCACACAGTAAAGGGAGGGAATATTAGGGCCATGTATAAAGTATTTTTTTCTGAAGATGGGGGTATAGGCCTTGTGTTGGTATAGGCTAGGCCCAGGATATTCTACATCACCCCACCTCCTGCAAGCTCAAGCCAAATCCATATACAAGCATTATGTGTAAACATTTAGATGCACTTTATAAATGTTTGCAAATATGTGTTTCATATCTTGAAGTTATGATTAAAACGGATCTGGCCCAAGGGTCTATGAAGTAAGCATCTGAGATGTCATCAGACAGTGCTGCCCCATAAAGGCAAACTCGTGAACTACACGAACATTGAAACTAAGAAAAATACCTTCAAAGTTGTCAAACATGTCGGGTGTAATAGTGGCAATGCTCATATGTAGACCTACTCTCTTATTAGGAAGAAGCACAAGATTTGGCCAAAAGACAAAAGAGGTGTTACAAAGTAGATTTTTAGTAAACTCCATTTTGAGAAAATGTTAGTTAGTTACTGCTTTATGGCTTATAGGGCAGAATGACGCTCTATGTTTTTGCTCCAAGTTTGCCAACACTTAACAAGTGCATCTAAATTGTGGTGCTTGCATATTACTTGGGCTTGAGCTTGCAAGAGATGTGATAAAATATGTTGCTGCAGTTGTTGTTTTCATTTAGGTTACTACGCAACAATTCTTCAGTGGGCCTAGCCTAATAATTAACACAAATATTATGTAATTCATTTGCCAAATTTGCGACTTTATACTGTCACAAATGTCTGAGTTTATTTCTCTGAAATTTGTGAGTAGTTCTTTTGCAGATTTGTGACTTAACAATGTCATAAATTTATGGGATTATCTCTCATAAATTGGTGACTTTTTTCTTTGAATATTATTCCTCCCTAGGAATTTTTTTTGTGTGAATTTCTTTGCGGTAATGTTAGGGAAAATTGGCTTGTGGGTAACAGGTGATATGGGAAAAAGCAGAAGTTTACTACTAAAGTTCCAAAGTTGAAAGTTACACCTCAAAACACATTTTTATAAAACAGCAGATACAGTGTAACCAAAGTGCAAGAGACAGGATTGCTGTCATTATCTGATGACATAGTCACTGTGGCCGCATTATTGTGGCTCCTCCTGTTATGCTTTCATTCTATGCTCTCTATTCCTTCTTTGTCTCCTTCTCTGTTTTGCCCTGTTTTGTCTCATCCTTGTTCTCTTGTCGTGCCATTATCTGGTCAGGATAAGTAGCTATTTATGTGCAAAAACCCTACAGCGAAGAAAATGTGTCTCTTTTTCAGAGCACCTTTGGAATTCAGTTAAAGTTGACATAATTTAAGTCCCAGTCTGTTTCCTGTCACCACATTTTACTAAAAGAGTAAGAAAACAAAAAACAAAAAATGAACATTAGAAATGCAAATGTGAATGCAAACATGAATTAGAACAATCATAAATTTAGAATATGATTTAAAAAGAAAAGAAAAAAAAATGTGAAAAAAGAGCTTGATACCGGTGTTGCTTACAAAGACAAGGGATATACAAAAATACCATAGGGATGAGTGGAGCCAAGGCTTTTTTTCTTTAGCAAGCCTGCCAGTTATTTAGAAGGAGGCAACTGAATGCAAAACATTACAGTCTTTTACTCACATCAGAAGAGTAGATGGACAACACAACTCCAATTACAAACAGAATATGCAATGTTAGATACATAATTAGCACAAAAGCATGTACAACTGCATGTACACAGTTGCACTGGTACACTGTATAATGTTGAGAACATTTAAGTGATTATAATAAAGAGTGTCCACCAACAGCATTCAACTCCTCACTGTCCTCCTAGTTTTGTTCCATAGTCTATTAGTCTCTTCCAATTCTCTGCTTCGCCTCCTTAGCTGCCATCTTCATGTTGGCGTCTACTGTTGATGGAAGTTGTTTCTTGCTGCGGGGGAAACAGAGATAAAAAAGCTGCTTGAAACTATCTGAGAAAGCACTTAAGCCTAGAGGGATGAAGTCTGTTGCTCATAACTGAACCCTGACAATTTCCCTCTAACTCCCCATGCTGAATGATGACATTGTTGTCTTTATTTGGATATTACGCACAAGATGAGAGCACCTAAAATGCTAGCTCCATTCTGTCAGCCCCTGGGTGGGGAGTCTAATCCCACCACTCACTCCTATGCTAATGGCTCAACAGTAGCGCGGTTGAGTGTTGTTGAATGTTATTGTAAGTACCTCTCAATCATTTTCATTTCTGGTCTCCTCCGTTGCCTTATGTCCAAGGGCATAATTTGTGCTGTTTGAAGTTTTAATTTATTTCATTTATTTTCTGGATGAGGTTTTATTGTCAGTGCTATAAAATGTCCTAAACTATGTTGTCTTTGCTCTTGTTATGTATGTTACACACAAGCCCTTGTAGTTGTCATTATGTGGTCATGCTTTCCTATAGTGTGATTAATACAGCCTACCCAATCAGAAAGCAATGCAGTTTCACTATGGCTAACCACCCCCTGACCCACCCATCCCCAACACACACACACGCACACACAGACACACACACGCACATTGTCACATAAAGAATGAGTAGGACAACAAAACGACAATCCTGTTTATTTTCCAACCTAATTACCGTGTTTTACAGGCTTTTTTATGGTGCATCTGGCGAGGAAAGATAATGCACGTTTCTCCTGTGTGCAGCAAAAAAGAATATATAAGTGTGGCTGGGCACTGGTACTTTGGGGGAGCATATTTGGGGGGGCCAGAACAAAATGCAGATGCAAATGCAATGACTCACTCATAAACCTCTGCTTTCTGGTTGCCAAGCCTGACTCTAGATGGCCAGAAAAACACATTCATGTTATTTGGCCTAGGTCTGTGTGTGTGTGTGTGTGTGTGTATGTGTGTGTGTGTGTGTGTGTGTGCTTGTATGTGACGAAATGGTACCAAAAGGTACCAAATGCTTGCCGGCAGGAAATACATACACACACTGGTCCTGGTGTGCAAAGACTGGGACTGAGCAATGTTTCTCAGAGGGCCCAGGGTTGCCAGATTGGATTGAGTGATTTCCACCCAATCGCGTTCGAAAACCCGCCCACTTCACCAAGAAAACGCCCAACAATACTTTGGCCAATTAGTAGCCCACGTTTTATTTGCCCGCCCAAGGCGTTTTTCACCCGCCTGACAAAGTCAAAACAAGCCCAATTGGGCGGGCACCCGCCCAATCTGGCAACACTGCTCAGAGTGAGCTAGGGTAGGTACCTTTCCAGTCACACAACAAGTATAGCCATGTGGAGAAATGGCAATCTGTATTACTCCTACCTTAGTCTCCCACCCCCCCCCCCTTTTGTAGTAATTAATATTTACGTACCTAATAACTATGTAATAGACTATTTATAGGCCCACTAAGCAAAATATATTACTATGTTTAATTTTAATGAGGTTGTATCCCTCCATGTTGAAATTACATGTAATGAGTCATGCCTTGATACCTTCACTAATGTCATTGAGTGCTGCTGCTACTGAACAGATAGCACAGCTCATAGAGCAGGTAAATAACAATACCAACGTCAGGGGTTCAGTAAATAGAGTACACATATAAAAGTACATAGATGCAGGATGCGATTTAAAAAAAAAAACAGAAAGGGGGATGTTTTTTAATGAAAAATGTTGCTTAGGCTATTGTTTTTCCAGCAACGTTTTACTTTTAGCTTCTGCAATCCATCAATAAAATCTATTCATCATATGCAGTTTTGATTGTAATGCTAGAAAAAAGGTATTATTTCTCAAACTTCTGAACTATCAACTAATTAAATCTGGAAATGCAAGTTACCATGGTTTATATCCAGGAAAGACACTACATTTAAAATGTGGACAACCAGGATGTTTTTTTTATCTTTTTGTACAAAGTCAGGCTTCAAGAAACACCTCACTCATTAATGTTGTTTTGACAGTTACTACAGACAGTGTTGATGCTCAAAAGGAAGTTGTTGAGCCCTCAAGTTCTCAATCAGTTTGTACAGATTTTCTTGTAACTAGCCAAGTGACAGGCAGCATGTTTTAAACATGTGTGGTTCTGTTATAGCACAGTTACAGGCATCTGGTGTTGCTGAAAGCAGCATTTTTTTTAAAAATCCTAATGTTACCCAGTTTTACTATAAAAACATAAAGCATACCGTATGTAAATCCCCCGCGCTGTGCAATCGTACAGTCAATGGAAGAACTTTGTTACGATATTCAAAGTCAACCAAAACAGGCAGTTCTTAACTGCTCTACAGAAATTCATGGCATAGAACGTCAAAAGTTCTTTGAGGGGAAATGGGAAATAGTGATGGTAGTAATGATTTGTTTTCCAAGCAAAAACATGCCCTTCAAATTCAGATTTACTATGATGATTTTGAAACCGCAAATCCATTAAGCTCCAAAAAGGGTATACATAAACTTGGTTGTATTTATTTCATATTAAGGAAATTGCCCCCAAGATGTAGTTCGGTACTGATGAATATTCATGTTGTGTCTCTCAAGATCTAAAGAAATATGGATTTGATGAAATACTAAAGCCTCTAATTAATGACATCAAAATTCTGGAAACTGAGGGATCAAGGTGCCTTTTTCTGATTCACCATTGCTAGGGTCTGTTCTTCAGGTGACTGGTGACAATTCAGGGTTACATGGACTGTTCGGTTTTGTCGAGTCCTTCAGTGCAACATATTGTTGCAGGCTTTGTTTACCACCTAAGGAGAAGTTACAAACTGTTTTCTCTGAAGATGTTGAGTGCATAATATTTCAGACTAAAGATATACACAGACAGCACTGTGATGCTCTGAAGGAAAACGTAATGTTGCCTTCAATATATGCTGTAAAAAAGACTTGCTTACTGAATACATTACAGTTTTTCCACACATCAGACAATTATGCTGTGGACATTGTGCATGACTTGCTTGAAGGAGTTCAGTATAACCTCAGTATGGTTTTTTTCAATAGCTTATTAATGAAAAATGTTTAACTATGGTTATGTTGACAGAAAAAGTATGCAGAATGGGCTAAAACTAGATGAAAGCACAGATTTTGGATTAAATGCTATACAATCAATGCTCGTCCTGTTGATCTAGATACTAAATATTGTGTTTTTGCCAATTATTACTAATGGTATGACTTGCTATTTGAAACATTTGATTTGTGACCACCACCAGTCATCTAGGGCTTTGTTCAGCAAGAAAAAGTTAATACCCAAGAATCATCTAATGATGCATTATTGTATACGCGAGGTAGTGTAATGTATGCGATTTGAGTCGGAGCACTACTTTTTTAGAAGATCGGTGGGAAATTTCAAAAACATCATCATATCCTGGGTTAAAAAACATCAGAGACAACTAGCCTACCATTGGGGAATTTTTAGTTTTCAAAGATTTCAGTTTGGTCCAGTAAAAAAGAAGGATATTTATACCTTAGAGGGTGATGAAAGTTTAGAGATTACATGCATATGAGCTGCTGTAATTTTACAAAGATCACATTTTGTCTAATATCTGTAGAACGCTATACTTTAAAACCGAAATTCTTTTTCCTTATATTCAGTGAAACCGATTGTATGAAAAGCACCTGGCCATGCCCACTTCGAACAATTGAAATGTCAAAATACAAAAACAAAGTTGAAGTGAGAAAAACACCACAAACAGGATTCAGGCAAAATGTATTTTATTCTCTTCATGCTTCATAGTTTTATTCTTTATGCATTTACTTTCTGTCTATTATTAGGCTTTTTGTCTTTTTACGGTTTACTGTTCTCTGCTTTTGTTTTTGTAAAACACATTGAACTGCCCCTCTGTATAAAATGTGTTGTACAAATACACTTGCCTTGCCACATAGTACTCCAAGGCCATATCTACACTGCAAGACTGGAGGGGAAAACATATAAATAAAGAAAAATAGAGAAAAATACAAGCCAAGAAACTTATCTCAGATTGGTGGTTGCCTATTGGCTTGCATTCTGTATCCGCTTTTAAAGTGGCCAGTCGATATCGTGACAAGCCTCAGACTGAGTAGGCTGTGTATCAGTTGCTTGTCCCTATCCATTACTGACAGCTCAGAGCTTTGTCTGGATTTTTGATTCTCCTCAGCAGGTAATGAGCTGGGCTAGATGACTGAGATATTGATTTTTTGCTCGAGCTCGAACTCTGCTATCACTAGATATTGCAGGCTGCGTTTAGAGTTTATCCAAGAGGCAGGCGGCGGGTGGTGGAGAGCAGTGCTGGCCTTCCATCTGACGTGGCTCAATTGAATCGTGGGCTAAATCAGTGCCATATTAAGGTTGGTATCTGGGAGATAATTTAACATTTCCTCTAATCAAAACACACAGGCACACACATATAAACACAGACAAATGTGTGTAGGCACACACACAAACGCACATGCGTCCACACACACGCACATACAAACATGGAACACATTTTGCTTGTTTTGTGCAGAATATATATATAGTGGCAAATTAGCAATAGTGTACCAAAACATTATGATTTCTTTAGATGAGTGCCATTGTCATGAGGAACTGAAGTCATTGCCTAATCATTGAGATCAAACACACACACACACACACACACACACACACACACACACACACACACACACCTATGCATGCAGGCACTTATGATATCATTAATAAATGATTATATATGCACAAAAGCCATTACTATTAAACCCCCAGAATCAGGCTTGGTGTCAGTGGCAGTGAGTTGTGGTGTGGGCCTCTGTGCCCAGCGATCTCTTTAAAGGAAGTCATAACATCTCTCACAGCTGACTGTCTTGGTTGCTTTTCTTCATGAGGCTGATGATGAAACTATAAACAGATGACTCTGACTGGGGATGACAGCGAACATGGGCTGTAAAGAAACTCTGTCGGCAATGGTATCATTTGTTCATCGAGAGCCTCAACGCCTGGTGCCCTGGGTTCTCAGCCTTCAGGTAGGACAATTCCTTCCCTTCTCTGCCCTCTTCTCACCTGTTCTCCCCCTGTCTCCTCCCCTCACATCTTTAAGACGAGTTTTAATTAGTAAACAAAAGCTAAACAAAGCCTCAAACCAAAAAAGACATGTACACATAACTGATAATAATAGTTATTTTGTCACAGGCAATAATGTTTTGTTTTTTTTCCTCAGTCATGTTCCTACTACTGTTCTTCGATTTAAAGCACAATCAATAATAATAATAATAATAATAATAATAATAACCTTTACTTGTATAGCACAGTTCATACATACAAGATGCAGCTCAAAGTGCTTTACAGTTTGGCAAGGTCACAATCAAGGGTGAACAGGGCCATGAACAAGTGTGAAAGATCCACTCAGGAACTCATCAACTGTGCAGGAATATTCAGTTTGACCTTAAAAGTTCAGTCAGAGTACCCTACCTTACAGCCTGCATGAGTTGTGAACTTTGCCCAGGAGATGACTTGAGAACTGCAAATCCTAAAGTTCACAAAAAAATACAAAACTGTGATTTTTTCAATAAATATTTTGCAACTCTTGCCAATGCATTGTTTGATGGTTCGATTGGCTGCCTGTCTGTAATTTTTATTCTTAGATTGTCTGGTGTGGAGGTCCTTCAGGATTCTTCTCTGATGTGCAATAGCAGCAATAGCAAGTAACTTGTACATTTTTCCTCTCCTTCACACCACACAGTGTTCTATCACAAGGCTCTCACTCAGACACACACACACACACACACACACACACACACACACGCACACACACACACACACACACGCACACACACACACACACACACACACACACGCATGCACACACACACACACACACACGCACACACACACACACACACACACACGCACGGCTCTCCACAAAAGGATGTCAGAGCTGACAGACGATCATTTCATCTCTGTTTCCATCTTAACAGCCCACAGTCGCCCTAACTGGCTGTTGTCAGAAAAAAAAGCAGTGAAGGCAAAGCCAAAGCCTGCCACTGACAGACACACTCTCGCTCTCTAATGAAAAGCTCCTCATTTGTCTCAGCCATAATTTATCCCTCTGGGGCATCTTCCTGGCCTGCCGAGAGACTAAACCGGAATAGCAAAACATCTTACAGCAAAAAAAGTGGCACAAACAAAAACAAGGCTGCAAGGATTACACACAGCCTCTTATATTTGATGGTGTTTTTATTTATTTATTTAATTATTTATTTGCTGTGGATGTGACAGCGTTGCTTATTGTTGAGAAGTCATTCTCAGTATTGACCATTTGTCAAGAGTAAACAAGTAAGGCTAGTAGGTTGTGTGGAGAAGGGTGCCATTACCTGGACTTAACAATGGATGACTGGGTTGTGTTCAACTTTCTAATATTGACAAAACAAACAAGCAAACAAAAAACATCACAATGTCTGTCATACCTGTTCACAAAGACTGTACAGCAGAGTAATCAATAGATTCAATGATTGATTATTTGCTTTATAATCCATGTGATTGATCACAACTGACTGATGAATATTTACACCTAGCCTACTTGTTATGCTGGGCTGCCATTAACTTTGAGGACCTGTGCTATTCCAGGACAGATAGGTGATACCTGGTCTTCGAAAGCCATTGTTTAGAGCCGCATTTATTTTTAATGGCATTGCTGTTAATATTATTAATGAGGTAATCCCTAAGGTGTGCTTTACCTGTGATTACATGGGGTAACCTTCTTACGGCAACACAGGGGAGCTGACATCTATGCAGAGAAGACTGTGTTTTGCTTTACAGAGGCAGAAAGAGAGAGAAGGAGGCAAGTGGGGGCAGGAAGAAAGTAGGAGAGAGAAAAAAAGTAGGAGGCAGATTGAGGTGAGACTGAGAGGTGGGGTGAAAAAGCAAGAACGATGAATGATGGGGGAGAGGAAAAAGAGAGTGAGAGAGAGAGAGAGAGAGAGGTTTCGTGCATGTGCAAGGCAAGGAAAAGAAAATGGTTGAAGAGCTGGAAATAGCAGCCGCTTTCTTCTCCCTGCGTATGAGGAGGCGGTAGGCTTCCTGCCTAATTGAGCGAGGTGTTTACCGCAAATTAATTACAAAACAACCTCGTAATTAGATTCAGAATCACCCTCCTTGGAGACCAAGACACAAAAAGTACACACAGGCACGCGTGCACACACACACACACACACACACAATTATAAGCATTATATACACTCACACGACACACACATGCATAGACACTTATAAACATGCATACACATACCATGTAGACACACACAAAGCGAAGACAGCATTCCTCAGTGGATCTAAGGGCTTGGGCAGTAATGTAAAAGGACAGTGTGTCAGTGATATAGTATGGGGCTTTAGCCCTAACAGCTTTGAAAACAAGTAAGAGTATTTTAAAGTCCATTCTGTAGGACACAGGCAGCCAGTGTAGTTCGGCTAGTATTGGAGTAATGTGCTTTCTCCTTCTTGTTTTTGTTAACATTCTTGCAGTCTTATGTGTGTTAACAGACTTGTGAGTTTTGAATAAGCTGTAGTTGCAAAGAATGCGCTGTGTGGAATAGGCGTCTGTGGGAGTCTAGGCTTATGTTATGAGAACTGGGATTGCAAAATGATCCATAGTGAAAGCCATGAAGAGAGAGAAGGATGGAGAGAGCCATGAAAAACAGGAACACACAAAGAAGAAAGACACAGAGCTGAAGAAGAGTGGTCTTGGTCGTGGGCGGTTTGGCTGCTCCGTGGGGAACCAGGGGTCATTTGTCACCACGGACCTGTGTGTGTGTGTGTGTGTGTTTGTGTGTGCATACACATGTGTGTGTGTGCATGCGTGGCCTTTCTTTCACAATTCCTGCCTGTTGTTGACCTGCCACAGTTGACAGCGGTGGGGGCCACTGTTCACACACTAATGATCTCTTCCCACTTTCCCTCCCCAGCTGCCATAACTCACATGACAGCGCAGGCTAAAGCAATACTCTCTTTCTCTCTCTCTCTCTCTCTCTCTCTCTCTCTGTCACACACACACACACACACACACACACACACACACACACACACACACACACACACACAGACATACACACACACACACACAAACACACACACGCACACACACACACACACACACACACACACACAAATCCAAAAACAGCATAAAGGGTAGGCCTACATGGCAAACAGGAAGATAGCATGACCAACGAAACCATAGACCAAAGACACATTGAGAAAACCATTCAATTCACATGAGCATGAAGGCATTGGAGCTGGGATGCCTACCCAGGGAGAGAGGGAGACTAGCAGATCAGTCCTGGAACTCGAATTGTGTTTCTGGAGCATCTCAAGCACTAGTTGAAGTTTTTTACTCTACATTTTAGTGGTTAGCTGTTGACTGTTTCCCACAAGAGCAATAGTTGATAGACACACTAAGTATAAATGGGATTGGCCACCTAGCTGGGAGCCAAGCCAGTAGCTTTGAACACAACAAAATAAAATAATGCTCAAGCAATTGAACATGACACATAAAAACCTCTTTAAATGTCTGTTGTAAAGTTTTCTATGATAAAAATGGTCACAATTTCTTCCTCTTCACATTCCACGGTGGCAGCCACTTTCTTGTTCTTCCTCCTCCTCCTCCCCCTCCTTCTCTCTCTCTCTGTAGTTTATCTGACAGTACACTGACAAAAAACAACAACAACAAGGCAAGAGCTGCTCCCTCGCAAACATTTTCTTGGGGGTGACGGCGGGGGCGTTGCTTCTTTGGGCGGGTCACCTCACCCTACTTGCACTTGTCGCCAGTTAAACTGAGGTCAACACTTTGAGTGGTTGACTGCTAAGTGGTGTGCCAGAGAGAGAAACACTTTTCCATCCACCAGTCCCTGCGGCTGACACTGAAATCCTGCTGGACTGGCTTTTTAAGTGAGGATTTTAAGTGGACCCTATGGACTTCTAGCTGTGGGGCTAGTGAAATTGACGTGCAATGCATTAGTTATTTCTCTCTCTCTCTCTTTCTCTGTCTTTTCTTTTTCTTTCTCTATCTCTCTCTCTTTCTGCTCCACCTTTCTTTCTTCCGTATCTCACAGTCACTCTCTCTTGTTTTTTTTCTGCATGTGGTGTTAGCATAGCCTTGTGTGAGTCATCCATCTACGACCTTGACAAGTGGGAGGTCAATGCTGGTGTTAGGATTCAAAGTGCGGCCCCCAGACTCCTTGGCTCCTTGGGGATAAGCATCAAGGCCCTTCGCTAAGACTCCTGCCAATCATCTGGGACAGGATCTGTTTTTTCTGTCTTTTTTTTGGTCCGAGAAGGCTGCCAAATCCCGTACCACGAATCCTTTCCCCGATATCAGGATGTCTTTCATGGTTGACAGCATCCCACTAATATTTTTCAGATGCACCAACTAGATTCCAATCTACTGCAATTTCTTAAAAATGTAAAAAGCTATTTATTTCAGTCACGCTCGGGAAGAGGCTGCTTCTCCCCTTCCTCCTTCTTCCCCTGCATGACTCCGCCAAAGAGGCTGATTGTTAACCAAGTGAAAAAGATTCATCTCCAATAATTACCCACCGTGGCTTTCCCAAACTTTCTCAATAGTATTCCTCATTTTTAACTCCCTTTTTGGTGCATGACAGGAAACTCTGCACCTGCCCCCCCACCCAATTCCTTTCTCATTTTCCCGCTATTGGAGGGTGAGTACGGAACGCCCGGCGCTCAGCACTCCCAGTTGCTGACATTTGAAGAAGGTGCATGCTGAACTGAAACTAATGAAAAACTTACTGTCTCTGTCACCGTTTGAAAAGGCACTTTATGAGTGTGGCGAATGTCAGGGATTTAAGGCTATGACTTTGTGTACTCCCTTCACTGGTCTGACTTTGTGCTCTTCTCCCTGATGTCCCTTTCATGCTGACTATATATGTATGCACTGCCATACATTTTAATAAGATGCTTCATTTTTTTCTGTCTGGTGGTCCAAGCCTTTTTTAGAAGAGTAGAAGAAAGATGTAAAAAGTGCACTGTGGTACAGGCGCACATGTGTGCATGCACACACACATGCACACACAATCATCCTTGGGTCACAACAAAATTACTATTGAAACACAGATGGAACAGTTATTTGGAAGTTCTGTGTTGTCTTTTATAGACAGATATGATTTCCATAATTTATATTTTTTGTCATGCTAAGTAAATACTTCCATTTATCAGCAGTACCTTGAGTAAGATCCTTTTGCAATAATGATGTGTAAAAAATCCATATCAGCTTACCAGCTTGCCAAAAGAAGCAAGGGAGGCAGGCTGATAACAGTGTTTAAACAATCTGTGCACATATCTCGCACACAGAAGATCTCCTCTCTGTAGTGGGGGCAAGCAGATCAATACTGTGCACAAAGCAGAGTAATCAATTAATGTAATAACCTGTTATGAAAACCTGGCATTGGCCAGGGGCAGCACAAAGAATAGCCAAACCTAAATGCTTAAAGGAACACTCCAGTTTTTTTTTTCATTTTTTAACTTACTTACAGTTAAACTGTTAAGTCTGACTGTTTTTAAACTCATTCAGCTGATTTCCTGACTGGGCAGTAGGATGTCACAATCTATAAATAGCACTTCAGCTATTCAGCTTTCTTAGCATAAATCATTGAATCAGATTAGTCCAGTAGCATGCTAATTGGTTTTAATCCGATTTAATGATTTATGCTAAGTTAATAGCCAAAGTGCTTCTGCCAGATCCAGAGATGGATTCAGAAATGTTAAAGGTTAACTGTTTAACAGTTCCGAGCTGCAAAAATAGGCAGGTCATTGACGTGTTTGGTTGTAGTAGCTAGTACGGCACACTAGAAGTAAACCTCAGAGCACACCTGAATTAAAGTGATATAAAGTGGAGAGTCATACTATCACAATATTATCCTTAAATGGGCAGGGGTGTTGGAGATCATACCGTGTCCAAAATGTACATTCATTGCTAAGGAAAATAAGGTTTTAAATATTCTGTAAAATTCTACGGATCCGTCATAAACCTCAGTGTTACAGAGGGTGCCTCTGCACTGCATAAAGGGGGATTAGTTTAGTGCCCAACCCCCCCCGTGATCATGGTTCCAGGAAGTGGCTCGTCATCACGGGTTCTTGCTCTGTCTGTCTATCGCCTTTGGCTGCAAGGCCCCTTTTCCCAACCCTTTCGCTCATCACACAGAATGTCAAGAAGGACAGTGCTTGCTGTTGCTTCTCATTTCTTCATGTTAACAAGGACTCTATTCCTCTGTTTAAAAGAAAAGATCAAAAATATTTTAGGCATTGGTGGAGAATATAGGATTAGTTTAGGGACTTGGGGAATGAGAGTTACATGGAAAAAAATTGTAATTTATTTTATACGCCTTATACTTTATTCGACCAGAGCAAGAAATTCCTCAGGGCATCACGAGTGGCTATCAACAGCGCATATAAAACAGTCACTTTGCTGCTTGAAAACATAAGCCTCACAGTCAAAAGATAAGGGATTTCTCCTTCTTCCACAATGTCTGCTAATTATAGAGCCTGGGATGGGCCGCTGTGGATACCAATTTTCCACACAGTCCACCCACCTCCTTTGTGAGCAGGAGGGAAAAAAGTATGTATGAATGGTCATTTTAGCCCATTAAGCAAGCCCATTTCAAAGTAACAGGGCCGAATGGTTTTCAATTACACTCAGATTTTTAATGAATCACACATAAAGTTGACCTTGAATATTAGGGAGGTCAAGAAGTTGCTTAGCCACCAACAAAACCCACTTTATCTACTGTCTGGTTATATATTTTTAGTCTCCTTTTGTTCAAGAAGCCTGATTGAAGTTTTAAGTGGTGCTGCTGAGCTGACTGTCACTACTAATTTGGAACAACTGACAAGCAGTAACAACTGAAGAAATATATTTAGTTTTGATAACTGACTGAAGCTTGATCACCTAAAATGATGTGGTGCCTTTAATGAAAGCAATATGGAGTCATTTATTAGCATTTAAATTACATTATAACAAATCACATTATGTTACAATACATTACATTACACTTCACAGATGCAAAGCATGTAAAGCAACTTACACTGGAGACAAACTATGTGTGAATAGAAAATGTAGTTATGGATATGTAAAACCTGCAATTATTTTCATCTTTTTTTCTTCAGTCATGGCCGATGTAAAAGCAGTCGAAAGTGTGGATGGCTTGTTCTGCTCTTGACCTCCGGTAGGAACACCACCACAGACACTACTCAAACTGCTGACTCCCAATCTGTTCAGCCGCAGATGGTAAGATGTCCAAACCAGCAGCATCCTCTTTTATACCCCTGTGTCCTCCGAGCCGTGGTGACCCTTATGTGTCCTAGACATCCTTCAAAAAACAGGGCCATTTTCATTTGCTTATTCATTTATTTAATTAATTTAAAAGGGCCCCTTTCTCTATGTTTCCTGACTCCCTTTGCTGAACTGAAGAATGGTGTTAAGAGCATGGAATTTGGGATGCTTGCATAACCGTGGCACATATTTGCCATCCCTGTCATTTTGGGCGAGCTTTGAGCAGGCTGATTTAATAGCAGGGCCCCGGGTCTACGCGCTTCTGCTCAGATTACGCTGTCGTGTGCTGCTCCGAGATGTGTTGTGATGGATGTTGTGTGTTGTTAACCTCATCAACTCATCAGAGGTAATTAATTTCATTCTTGCCCCACTCCTTTGCTTTAGAGCTAGGGAATCCCCCCCCCCCAACATACACATCCCTCCCTGTCTCTCCCTCTCTCCCATTCCCCCATCTATCTATCCCTCTCTCATTCCCTCCCTCCCTCTCACTCTCCCTCTTTCTCTCTGTCTGTCTCTCTTTCCCTTCCAAACCAAATCTATTCCTTCGCCCTAAAAGGAACTGGCAGAATGTTGAATGTGCTATTAAGGCAGGTTTAACAGTGGCTGACTAAGTGGCTGGCTGAAGCCAGACCTGAACCACATCTGGCCCAGGCTTGAGCTGCCATCTGGGTAAAGAGCCGGGGGGGATTAAACGCCACAACTTGGGTTACAGGAAAACTAAGGATATATGAGATTCAAGCTCATGATGTAATGCAGATAAACAACATTAACAAGAAGAGGAGGTCCCTCTGCACCAACGCAAGTCAAACATTTACACTGACCACTTACAATAGTATGAATTGTTCATGAACAGCCATTTCCTAGCATCATCAGCAATGGTTGCATTACATTTTGGAGTCTAATCTAATTCCAAATAAATTATTAATGTCCCCCAGCACAGACAAACCAAAAGTAAACAAATAATTATCAGACCTGCCACCTTTTAATTGTAAAAAAAAAAAACCTGCCGGCTGTGCGGCAGTAGCAGCAGATATCAAAATGACAGCAAATAAAGGGAGGGTTTAGAGTGCAAGTCAAGATGGGAGCCGTCACATGTTCAATTCGACTGCCATGTTTGTCAGTGATGAATATGTATTGGAACAATGCCAAAGAGATAGGCATCAGCATCAGCCTTCCTGGACTGCCGGGCAGCCTGTGAACACAGAGAGAGAGAGACAGGGAGAATGAGGAAAAAAGAGAGAGATGGGTCGAGATAGATTGAGGGATATGATTGCTTGCTTGCCCAATCGGAGTCCAATTACTGTCCTTCAAAAGCAGCAAAGTGGTAAGATAAGGAGGGTCAGCAAACATCCCGTGTTGTGTAATTGACTGACGGGCCATTTAATTCACACAGGAGTTTTAATCCAATCAAAAAAAGCAGCCCTGCTGCTGCCCTCTGTGCCAGGTCTTTCAGGAAATGGGGTAGATGATGGTGGCACATCTTGATTGTTGGGGGCTTTCAAGGGCTAGAGGATGGGGGTTGGCACAGCCAGCGGGTGCATTGGTGCTGGGGACTGTAGATTAAGGAGCAATTTACCCGACTGAGGTAACTGCCTCCTTACAGGCCAACTTGAGTAAACAGCAGGTACCGTGACAGGCATGGGGTGCTTGTCAACGGGCGCACTAACCTTATCGACGGGCACACTAACCTTAATGCAACTGCTAATTTGTAGGTGCTTGTGACTTTGGTTCCCAAGTCATCTAGCCCCTTCTCCTCTGTCTGTCTGTATCTCTCCCCTGCCTGCATTTCCCACTCACTTTTTCTTTTGTCCGTGGAGCGCAGTGGGCGATTTCTGTAATGATGAAGAAATGTGTGGACTTTACATCGATATTCATTCACATTAAGGCTAGAATCTTCATTTTTGACATGCCTTTGAGATAGATGGTTGTTGCAGTGTCCTTCATAACATGTGCCTTGTCCTTGTATTCAAAAACTTAGTGCAATATTTTCCCTGACTATTTCTTTTTACATATAATAGGATGGAAGCCATGAACATAGTGTCTTTTCTAATCTGAAATGATCAAAGAAGATTCATTATATGCAGATAACCTATGCCAAAAACAAAGATTGAAACTAAACTAAACAAAGAATACCCCCCCCCCCCCAAAAAAAAGAGATTGTCAATACCTCTTTTGTCTGTTAAAAAGGGGTTTTCCTCTCTCTCTCTCTCTCTCTCTCTCTCTCTCTCTTTCTCTCTCTCTCTCTCACACACACACACACACGCACACACACATTCTTTCTCTTATACTTACAAAAGTCGGATTAATTCAGTCTTGATTAATTCTCAGCTTCTGTTGGCACATCTTCTTTGAAAAATGAATTTCCTGTCTGCCAATATTAACACTCGGGGTCTGGAATGATACTCTAGGGATTATATAATTCACTGTGTGTGGTCATTTGCTTTAGCATCCTCTATCTGTGCCAATTACTGAGCTAATACCAGTCTAGTAAGAATCCCAGGGAGGGAAAAAGCCCCTTTTTAGTCTGTCTTTATTTCTCAGGAGGCCATTCTCTCGTGTCATTGTGACCTGCTCTTAGTCTCTTTTAGGTTAGCAGCAGGTATATCCTGGTTGTCCATGTGTCAAAACGTGTTTGAAAAAACCTGTCTTAGGGACCATAACAATACATATTTCATCAGCGACTCAAATTCAAAGTCGTGGCTGTCTTTTCAGACCGCTGTGCTTGGGTGTGCTGTTGTTCAGACATGCTGTATTGATGAAGCCAGGCAGCTGCTTCAGAGGTTTTCTCTGAATGGTATGCTACAGCCACTGTATTAGCCTTGATCTAAAAGTTCTTAACATACCAGTGATATCACTAATTAAAAAAAAACACATGCCTTTGGACATTTACCTCCTTGGAAAACAGTCATACCCTTGCTCCACCCACTGTCTGCCTCTGTTTCAAGCACAATTACTCACTGGTGGAGAGCCAATGATAAATGGGATATAAATCAAAAGGACATTGTCCTGGGGTCCGCTCAGGTTCACCTTAATCTTGTCTAAGATTCAAGGTGAGTTTGGGTGCTTCCGGGGAAGGTAAAAAAGACACAAAGACAGAAAGGAGAGAGGAAAAAGGTGAAGGGGACAGACATTGAGAGAAAGAGAGAAAAATGGGGGGGGGGGGGGGGGGGGGTAGAGAAAGAGAGAGAGAAAGAGGGAGAGGAAAAGACAGAGACTAGGCAGACAATGTTGAACAGCCTATATAAAACCCAACACATGTTATTGGTTTGGTTAACTTGGTTGTGTGGGTGTATCTGTGTTTGTGTATGTCTGTGTGTCTGTGTGCACACGTGTGTGTGTGTGTGTGTGTGTGTGTGTGTGTCTGTATGTGTGGGCACACATGTGTGTATGTTTTGCACAAGCCTTGACAAGCAATGCCCACAAAACCCAGTTCACACAGACAAATATTTTGCTGAGACCACAAGGAGAGTGTACTCTGCTGACGTGTCCCACCCTCAGCAAAACGAACAGGAACTGGAGCTTGGGGTTCCGTGGTCGAAAGAACAGCTAACAGTCAAGCCCAGCACTCCCCTGCAAGCTGCCCTGGTATTTCTTAGGAAAGTTTCAGTGCTTTACTCAGCCAAAAAGCGGGCAGAGATGACAGATGAGGGACGCAGTTGGGAGTATTTGGAGATGGTGTGCCCTCAGTCACTGACACAGAAACCGCCGCAACACAAATCATTTTCCTACATGGAGCTCTTATGGGCAATTTGTATCCGTGTTCCCCCAAGGCAGAGTGTATCTTGAGGAGCCAAATGAACTCATCTGATCCATCATAACTTATGCCCAACCTGTTCCGAATCCTTCAGAGTCACAGGGTGCAAGATTAATTCCTCACTACCTTCCCACAAGTCACAAACTCTAAAGTGTGAGTAAAGTTAAGCAAAACCACGCACATTGGAGTTTCATGTTTTTTGTATCTATCTCTCTTTGGCTGGGTATCTGTTTTTTAAATGAAACAAGGTTAAATATTTTGCTAAACCCAACTATGGGACCATCTTGGACACATTAATGTTTCATAGGCATCTAAATCATATCAATAGGTGTCACAGCTGGGGTTGTATTAAATTTTAAGGGGGATACTGCTGAGACTTAAAAAAAAATAAATCTTTTACTTTGGGTCTCCACTGTTTTAGACATCAACAAAACCAAAAGTCCCTTGGTGGAGTTCCCCCCTCCATCCTCCCTCTGTGCTCCAAGAGCATAGTCCAAACAGAAACTCAGGGAAGTAGGGAGAGAGCTGGCAGACATTTTTGGAAATCCCTCAAAAAAAAAGTCTTGTAGGAGCATGATGAAACTAGGATGGCAGAGCTCCAGCCAAAGCCCTCTCAGAGATCCCCCAGGCTGTGGCTGTTCGGTTCTGGAACTGTCTCTGTAGATAATGTCAAAGTCCCGACTGAATCATTTTAGCCAGTCAGTCCGTCAGTCAGTCTCTCTCTATTTTCCTCTCTCTCCCCCTCTCGATCCCAAAAGCATCTCTCAAAACACCAGAAAAGCTCTGCATATGATTTTCTGGATGGAGAAACGATTGGTCAAATGCCTGTAATTTTTAGACCGAAGCAAAACTGTTTTTCAAATCCACTGAGCCTGTGGGAGGGGTGTTGTGAAGTGTTGGGGATGCCTGAAAAAAAAGTTTTACATTACTTCCCCACTTGTCAAAAACTCACCCCTTCCCTGTCTGCACCTCAACGTCAAATACCCCCATTGCTGCCCCCCCCCCCACATCACACCGTGCCCCTGCCATTGTTTCAATACATCATTGCTGCCACCTGCAAGGCGCTTGTAGCTTTTAATCAGGAGTGACAGGGGTCCAGGGCTGTGAGACTTTGCCTTTTTTGTCTACCGGAGGCGAAGCACAAACCACACAGCCCCTGACAGGCCTCTCGTCTCCACCAGACGTGTTGAGAAACACAGGGCAGCACATCCAACCCTGCCCAACGGCTGCCTGTCCACGGGCTTCAACATGGAGAGAAAGTGTGTGTGTGTGTGTGTGTGTGTAGGAGGGTGGGGGGCGAGGGCAATGATGAACTATCCAATCAGGGCAAAGAGCTATTCGCCTATGGATATAGGACCTTTTCACTGAGATGTAGCCATGTAATTTAATAAGGTTTTGAGGAAACAGAATTTTCCGTGCCTTCTCTGAGAGAGCGAGTCTTCCTTCAAATTTTTAATCAGGAACCCTCCTGTCTGTGACATTTTAATATTTCAAAAAGGAGTTTCCACACTTGTTTGAGCATGACACGGTGACAGTCTTTCCTCTCTCGTGGGGGTTACAAGACGGTTGAGGTTAAGTTGGGCTGTCTTTTCTTTTAAATCATCTTTTGAATAACAATTGGAAACAACTTCAGAAAGCTATCAGAGAGTTCAGTTGTGTTTTTAACTATCTGCCAGCACATATGGTCTCTCTCCTATCTGTATCTCTCACTTTCTCTGGGTCTCCATCACTCCTCTTCGCTCCCTCATACTGAATTCAGTGCTCATCTTAGGCAGCAGAATGGATTCAACACGGGTGTGTTTGTGTCAGATGGTGTTTTAGGAGCCTCTGATGGATTGGTCTGAAGGAAACTTCCTTGACAAAGAAGTTTAGAAGCCAGATAAAATGACTCACCATGCTTGTTAACTGTTCTTCGTCATGCTTGCACAGAAAGGCAAACATTTTATTCAAATGAAATGAGGGAAACTTACCCAGTCACAAGTGAGTGAGGCAATGCTAGTTTTATCTGAGGACAAACTGTCTCATAACTTATTTCGACTTTGACAGCATCCTAAAAAGTCTTCAGTCCAACAAAAAAGAAACCCAAAAACAAATGTGTTTCCCCATAGACCTCACTGAGAGGACAGGGTGGCTGGTTATGCTTTTGGGAAATGTCCATGAGCGAGTTTTCAGTTTTGATTAAACGGAGGCTTGCAGTGAGTCCACCATGCCATGGGGGATTAAACATGGCCTCCCCTGATGGCATATGTTCTCCTAACATGCCAATAAAACCTTGACCCATATCATGACACAGACCACAGAGAGTAATTGCCAGAACGGGCACACAGGAAAAGGATAAGAGAGAGGGAGAGAGAGGTATTTTAAATTCAACACATGGAAATATAATATAACTTGGGCTGTTGTGCAAAATTTCTGGGTCTGGGTGGAAATATTAGGGAGAGGTTTGAGGCCATCTGTCTCAGCAAATTTGGCACCAGTATGATGATGCCACTGGTGTTTAATGTGGAGCTTTGGTGTTTGGTGACGGCAAGCAAAAACATAACTTCTTCTTTAGCATGCACACACAGAAGCACGGATGCACACACACACACACACACACACACACACACACACACACACTTGTGCTGAAGGGAGTTTGCTGAATGATGATGAATCTCTCCAAAGAGATGCCAATGTTTTATTTATCTGTTGGTTTCTCTAATTTCTCTTTGCCAGGTTACTCTAATGAAAAAAAAAGCTGCTGTACCTGTTGCCAAGGTTAGAGAGTCTGTGTGGGCTATGTGTGTGTGTGTGTGTGTGTGTGTGTGTGAGTGATGGTGTGTTTGCGGAGAGGGATCCTGGGTGTTTTGAGCGTCAACACCCCCTGATGCCTATTGGACTGAACCTTTGTCAGAGTTGAGCCTTTTCAACCCAGCATGGCGTAGTCCTGACTGACAGAACAGCACTTAACACACCGTCACAGTGGCTCCATGTGCGCCCCGTTGACAAACAGCAGTGAGTCTAATGAAGCAAACAGCTAAACAAACAACATGGGAGGCATAAACACAGAACATGAAGGTTTTTTTCACAGTAAGTACAATGCTTTTTACTAAGGCTTTTAGAGATGCACTGTGATTGAATGGTGCATCAGAATGCTGTGTGTTTGAGTATTAGCAGACAAAGATGCAGAATCATAACAGAGATGCAGAATGAACAAATGAACTTACCTGAGTCATAAATTCAGATCGTAACAAAATATAAAACCTAAAAGTGTTAAATCATCTTAAATCTATTATCTTCTATCAACCAGTCTAACATGCCAAATCAACATTAGGGGAGTTTGCAAAGAGCAATTTCCACTTTAATTCACAGTCCCGTTTTCTTTAACCCTAAGTTGGAGCTAAATCCTCTGTGTTCACAGCCTTGGATGTGTGTTACTGCAACCTATGGTGGACAGAAAACCACATAAGGCATGCATAAATGCATAAAAAACAAAGAACGTCAACAGAGCAGCAACAAGGCAGGTGTCTGATGTTTGTGATATATGATGAAAAAGATGCCATTGATTGTAATGGGAAAATACAGTACAATAGTGCATAGAATCCTTTAAAGGTTCATTTTTCATTTGAGGAAAAAATTCAAGGGTTTGTTGAACAGCAGGGAGATTATTTTTCCTTTAATAAGACAACAGTTTTACCTAACTTGCACCAGCACCATTTCTGTAGAGGCTAGCATTTCTACAGAGATACCACCACAACCACAACACACAGAAAACTCAGCTTCGAAATGTAAATCCACTCTCCCACTCACCTTGTGGTTCATTGCAAATACAAAAGAAAACAAAAAAATGAGAGAAATGAGAAAGAAAGAAAAGAGCACTAAAATACAGCTTGTTCTTATTTCTTAGAGAATATTTAGACAAATACAGACAAGCATATCGTAATGCTGGCACTGAGTCATTATACTGTAACAGGTGTGGTCAGACCACCGTATTCTTCATCTTGCAGAATTCATCTCCATCTATATATAAAGAAGTACCTTCAGCTTAAAGTGAATTTGACTTTCTGTTCATGTCTAGGGAAATGATTATAAACAGTTCAGTCACTTACCATTGCAGATCAGCAGCAGAGAAGTAATGCCTGACTCCATGGGCTGAAAACATGAGCTGGAGAAAGAAAGAGATAGAAGGGTGAGGTTGCAGACACAGGTGGGGGGGTTCAGTATTGCAGCTTGCTAATCAAACATGCAGATCTAGCCTGGTAGCTGGTGGGGGAATTGGCTTGGAAGTTATTTTTGCCATTTTTGAATAAAAGCTCTTCTCCCTGTGGAGCTCCACCCACTCATATGTAGGCCTGTGGTTAGGCTGTGCAGAGACATGCTTTCCTCCAGTTATACACCAGCAATCGATGGTATCAGGTTGAAAAACCACAGTTCAGGATTTCCAAGGACATGATAATTGTTTAAATACCACAGATGTAATGATGGGAGTCAGTTATGGCCTTGAAAGAGAAGAGAACACCCTGTGTTCTTTTTAACATGCACAGTAATGGTGGGGTTTTTAGGTGGTCTGAGATTTCATGGATTTAGTTCATTTTATTTTCTTCAAAATGATGGCAACTGAAACATAGTCCAAATGTATTAGATTGTTTTTATTAAAACATTTTATATATTTCTTATATATTTACTTTTCATTTGATAAAGTTAATAAATATTTTGTACTAGTCACCTGAGGGCAGATATGCTGAAGTTGGCAGTGGCATGCACAAAGAGACACAGAAGTCAAATTACAATAGTTCATGATCTCATATACCTTTAAACAAACAACAGAGGCAGGGTAGTGGTCTTTAAGGGACGACCTTGATCGTTGAACTGTGTGATACAAATTGGGATCCAGGATGTCCAGGCCATTCTCTATTCCTGTGCTTACAAGAAAAAGAGGAATTTGCGTACATCCTGTGAGTGGGGTGTACTGTAAAATTAGCTCTTCTGAATATCAGATCACTCTCAAACAACAGCAATCTTATTTGCACACACAAACTTGGTTTTTTTTGTTTTTTACCAAAACCTGGCTATAAGAAGTGAACAGCTTTACTACCCTTATCGAATCAGCTCCCCCAAATTTCGATTTCATGAGCACCACAAGAACTAGGGCGGCAGAAAAGCAAACATTTTTAAAGCATCTTTTCAGTGCAAACAGATATTTGGCAGCTTTACATCTTCTGAGTACTTAAGTGCACTCGTTAAGTATTCTAATAATTTATTATTGACTACTTACAAACCACCAACACTTTCAGCAACAGTTTTTCTTGAAGAGTTTGGTTAACTGTTGAACATTTGTTTACAGTGTGACAGTCTTATCCCATGAGGGGATTTTAACTTGCATCTCAATAATCCATAAAACAATAATCCTTAATGTCTCCACAACTGTTATGGACTTGGCCTTGTCTGATCATTAATTAGATCATTATTAAATCCATCAAGAGATGCTCTATAATTACAATTCAGAAATGTCTAAAGCAAGTCAGTCTTTTTCCCCTAACATCATCAATAGGAATATCAACAATGTCAGTGTGCTACTGTCTACTCTTGAGAAGTTAACAAATCTCTCATCACAAATGCCTCCTGAGTTTGTCTCAGTTAATAAATGCAATGACTTGGCATCTTGTTTCAAAGGAACTGAATATAGCTTTTCAGTGGAGAATAACTCAAAATCTGGAACCAATTGACTGCAGAGAGAGGGGACCTCATCCTAATGCCAACACTTACCTTAACTGACTATAAAACTCTTAAAAAAACTGTACAAAATCTCTAACTGTACAACTTCCAATCTGTTCTTCATCTAATATCATCTTATATACTTCAGATCATAAATACATCACTACAGACTGGCCTATTTCCTACCTCTTTGAAAAAAGAAATTGTAAAACCCTTACTCAAAAAGAATAACCTTGATGCTCCAGTGCTTAACAACTACAGGCCCATATCCAATTTAGCATTTATTGAAACCAATCAACAAACTGCCTTTCTGACATCAAATAGTTTGATAAGTTTCAGTCAGGTTTTCGTGCCAATCACAGCACTGAAGCAGCTCTTATTATATCCATCGCTAGCATTAATGTTTTTTAATGCGTTTTTTCCAATAATTTTGTGTCGAGGATTCTCAGAACACTAACCGGGAAACACAAAACTCCAGATGATAAAGAATAAGTCTTGGTGCCTGGTGGGGACATGAAATCATTTGTCGTGGAATAACTCCAACCATTGCAATTAACAGGACACAAATGTATTTGTACCTTGGTCTCGACAAAACATATACAATCAGTTCATAAATGGTCATTTGCTGTGTAGTGTCACATAGGGAATTATGTTTTGGAAGCGCTTTCAGAAATGACGTATTGGTTAATGACTGCAAAATGATTATGTATAAAATCACAATTCTTTAGCCCAATATTCTCTGACAAGACCTGCAACAAACACATTAAGACACACTCCTTTCTGTCAGCCACATTTTATGCAATTTTTAAACACACTGACCCCTCCGAGGACATTCATTCAATTGTCAAGACATTTGGTGTATGTCACCACATAGATTCTTGGAAAACTTGAATTGCCAGTATCTCTGGTGGAGAAAATAATTATTGCATCAAATTCACCATGTAGGATCACTACTCCAACCTCCGTAAGCACTGTTTTTTGTAAACTTTGTTCCATTGGGGGTACTAATTACAAAAAAAGTTTTTTTTGTTGCCATTGGAAACTGTACCTCAGCACCTATGTCCTTGATCTGTGGTGTCCCCTGTTAATTTGTGGACCATTACTATTCACCTTTATATGCACCTGCTTGGACAAGTTATGAAGAACAACTCAATGAATTATCATAGCTTGCTGACAACACCCCCATTTACTTTGTTTTGTCACATAATGACTATGCCCCCCTTGAGTCTCTCTGTGGGTGTATTGACCAAATTAACAACTGGATGTCACACAATTTTCGGCATTGCTGAAGGCAGACAAAACTGAAGTAATTACATTTGGGGAAAATAAGAAAGACTTAGGTTCTCCACTGTTCTTGAGACTAAGGGGGTTAAAGCAAAAGATACTGCTAAAAACATTGGTGTCTTTATTGACAGTGAATTAACCTTCAACAGTAATGTGAAAGCAACCACTAAATCTGCATTTTATCACATAAAAACATTGCTTAACTTAGAGGTCTTATGTCAAAACAAGATCTAGAAAAAATTGTGCATGCCTTTATTTCCTCTTATCTCCAATGGCCTTTTCACAGGGCTTCCTACAAAGGTCATCCAACAGCTTCAACTAATCCGAAATGAAACAGCAAGGGTTCTTACACTTACTGATCACATTACTCCATTTTTAAAGTCCTTGCACTGGCTCAAAGTAAGTTATAGAATTGGCTTTAAGGCATTGCTTCTTGTGTTTAAAACATTAAATGGGATGGGACCCAGTTACCTATCAGACATGTTTTTGCTATATGCACCAACTAGGTCTCTAAGTTCACAGCATAAAACTCTGTTGGTAAATCCTTCTGTCAGAACAAAATGTGGCGAGGCAGTTCTCAGCTGCTATGCAGTTCTACTTTGGAACCAACTTCCAGAAGACATAACAATTCTCCTACTGTTGGCAGTTTCAAATCTAGACTGAAGACCAAACTATTCTCACATGCTTTCTGCCAATGATTTAACTTTAATTACTATGCTTTTTTTTCTTTTTTATTAAATCTGAAGGTAAAATAAAGTGCATAAAGCTTCTGTGGTAGCTGGTTAAGGAGTCACACTGGTGGCAGAAGGTGTGTAATTGGGAGTTATTTTCAGAATACCTAAGGGGATATGGAAGATTCTGGGCTGGCAAATACCCAGTTAATGGGGAATTGCTGTAATACTCAGTCTTGAGGAATTGCATTGCAAGATTGCTGTTGTGAGCTTTTGAAAACCTTTTAATTACTGGAAAACCCAGATCACAAAGCTTCTGAGTTCATGGCTGTCTAAAAAAAAGATGAGTTGCATTGCAAGGTGCTGCTGTGAGTTTTAGAGTGGCAAAAGCGTTAATAGTACAACAGGTTATGTAATTTCAATGCTTCTTTGTGCTGCACACAGGGGTGTTGCCTACAGAACTAGGCTAGTAGGATCCATGAGAAATGTGGTTGAGCGTTTCAGGTCACATGGCCATACATACATTGCCCATCTGTTGACAGGGAAATAATAAATGTCAGACCTTATACTTTTTACTTTTACGTAAGCATTTATACTTATTTACTCTTTTATGCTTTTACATTTTGTTCTTTGCTTTTATTTTTGTTAAGCATATTGAACTGTGTATGAAATGGACTATACAAATAAACTTGCCTTGCCTTGAGGGGAATGCAATATCACCCAGGGCAGCTAGGCAGCCTATTACCACTAATCCAGGCAATCATACCTTGTGTAATAGTCATTTATTGTTCTGATCGTAAGTAATTATGCCATGAAATAGGAAACTGCTGCCTTGGAAATCACTCAGGAAATTAGGGCAGCCATTTTTGTTTTCAGTCAAACGTGATCTCCAGGTATGTGGGACTGTGCACACAACCTGTAGACCATGAGCTTACTCACACATAGTAACACCCCCACACAACATTCACAAGTTCATTACAGTTTTAACCTATTATTTTCCCACTTTTCTCAATAGCATGTCTATTTTTTCAAAACTCTTAACATTTTTGCACCAACCTTAGACTGGAGCCAAACAGTGTTCTCTTTAACACAATTGCATTCGATCACCACTTCAGCCAAAATTCACAATTACTTCTCTCAGTTAATGTTCACAACTAACAGAATTGTGTACAACAACCAGTGTTGGGAAAGTTCATTTTCTACATGAACAAAGTTCTGTTCACAAATTTCAAAATGAACCAATTTGTTCATAGTTCATAATTGTTTATAGTTAATAGTGCGTCCATAGTTCCAAAAAATGGACTAGTTCATAGTTCTTTTTTTCCAATACGTTGCTATGAGCTATCATTTTCCAAAATATCATTGCCAACGCCCATATAGCAATTATGTGTATAGCTATAATTATTGAATCCTTCACAGGGTTCACATTTACATTTAGGGAATAGCATTTCCCCATTGTTGCTGTCCGTTCAGTCCACACTAGTAGCAGCTGCAGCTTTCACCCCTACAGTATATTCTCAAAAAAACAAGAGGGAAGATTTGCTACTTGGATGGTCCTTTTTAATTATTAAAGAAAAACAGGACAGTGGCATATATAACATTCTACTAACACAAACCGAGGTATGAATCAGGCTGAGGTAGGAAACAAGATTGAGCTTGAAAGTGCAACACATTATCAGCCATATTAACTTCAAAACATCAATGGCTTGTTTGCCCAATGAATAAATAGCCTAAAAAAGTCAGTCAAAGTACAAGGCCAGACCGTGCTTCTACTTTCTGTCCAGTAAGTGAAAATACCTTAACTGAATTCACTGCTTATAGTCCACATAAATAACTGAAATAATAATAATAATAATAATAATAATAATAATAATAATAATAATAATAATAATAGTTGTCCAGCTGTGGCTGAGAGAGGACAAATTAGTTGCTACTGTACGCAGTCAATGGGGTTTGGGTAAAGGATTTGTCTTGACTGTCTTTAGATTTCGTATGTGCTTTCACATACCTTGAAAGGCTAGCTGAGTGCTTCAGCTCAATGTGTCCTTTTAAGTTGCTGTTGATGTGACTAAAGTGCGGATTTTCTTTCTAAAAGCCGACAGCAAAGTTTGCACATAAATGTGAGGTTATTCCCTTCCTCACCGACATTGTCATGGACCTCCTTTAAATGTTCATATGATGAAAAATTGTTTCTACTACCTGCTACAGTCGCCTTCATGCTGCTTTTTCGTTTTGTCTTGTTTTGATGACACCTGCGGTGATGCAACGCTAGTGCCTAGTGTTGTTGCCAGATTAAATGTTTTTTTTTCACTAAATATTAAGGGCTCTTTGCGGTGTGATTAGCCGGGTTTTAGCCTGGAACACTAAAGAAATCTGGCATCCTATTAAACGAAGCACATAGATAGCACATGCCCTTCACAAATACCAGAATGAACGCGTTTATAGTGCCTTCAGTTCTCGTTCGCCCAAAATATGAAGGCGTTCATGAACTGTCATTCAATTCATGCCTTCAGGCACTACACTGACAAGAACAGCTAATTTTGCAGACATTCAGATAATGTTATCAAAATGGTTACCATTAGGGTGAAAATCTAAAATCAATAAACGTATAACAACAACAACAAAACACATTTTGCATTTTATGACACAAATGAAATAATGTATTTGAGACATAATCATCTTTAGGCCAAACAGTAATTAGGCTACTAACAATTAGCACTTTTACACTAAATTGCACGTTTCTTTATAGTACTTTGTATATCTGGCAGGCTTTGAAATTTCAAAGAGGTTAGATTTGCATGTGGGCAAAACATTATCAACCATATAGAAAGTTTGTATTGAAATTGCTGTTACTGTAGTGGATGGAAGTCATGGCCTATCCAAAATACAGAAGCACCATAGATTACAGTATGTAAACCAACTTCTACAGACAACTTTATTTACATACATTTACATTATATATTACATGCATTTCCTTTTGTTGTGCATGTTTGATTGATACATTGTATCTTCTGTTCTAAAATATACTGTACGTATAGAAATTTGAACAATTACAAAATATAGAAAACCGTTGGAAAACACTTAATTAAAACTAAAATGAACCAATTAAAATGTCACTTACAGCTTTTGTTAAGGGAAATTCATGGCCCCGCAACATCCACACCCCTTCTCAGGAGACTTAAAATAGTTTGATTATGTACGCTGGAAATGAACACAAAAATGCAAGGTGAGGGTAGTGATTTAATTTAGGTGCTTGTAATGTCATGTAATGTAACTTAAATGACACATAAACCCTAATCAGATTGCAATCTTAAAGCTCACCACCCAGAGATTCAAAATCTGCATTTACATTCTAATGGTCTAAAAGCAGACAGAATTTCAAGCCTCTTGTGTATTTTTGACATAACTGCTTTATGCGTGTACTGTATATAAACACATCATTATGCAAGGGTGGTTTTGTGCAATTTAACTACACCTCTCAGATGCATGCATCGTTTTGCGTTAACATCGATTCTTACCACACATCAATAAAGAATAGTATGTATGTCCACTGTGACTTCAGTCTATGCTTCAACAGGGATCAATAAATATGCATTTTACTTTCAATTACATGACTTGCACGTATAGGCTTTGGGGAAAGGAAGTGTAGCTCAGATTAAATCCCATGCAGTTCGGTCCCCTGAAACCAGAGACAGCACATCATTATCAGAGGCGGACACTTCTGAGAAAATGTAATTCAGCACTGCCCGACAACTGCTGGTATCAACACCAATAGTGGTACACTGTCTCATATTTATTGACAGCTCAGTTCATTACCATTCCTTGAGGTTTCATGCGACAGCAAAAAAAGTAGGCATCAATGTCCTGTGGGAGAATCGGACATTATGATGATAATGGTACACACAAGATAATTAAAGATAATTGGTATCCAGAGACAGACAAACTCAGAAACCAATAAGAAACCATGGGGTACAGGATACAGAGGTTTTTTCCCCCCCAGTGGATGTTCTATGTGCGGAGGATTATTTGCATTTCAACACACACCTACAGCACTCTCGCTTTTGATTCTGTAATTGCTTTCGAGAGATTCAGAAGTCGGTGATAAAATCCAGACCTCTCAGCAGGGGCCTCTCTCTCTTCATGTAATATGTGACTCGGCTTTAAAATACATCCCACAGAGCAGGAAACTTTCCTCACACATCATGCTTCCTTATCTGAAGCAAAATGCATACTGAGCATTAATAGTTGATATTAAGACTTGAAATATGCTAAATTATGACTGTTGCCCTGACAGGACCGGATTGATTTTCAAAAGAAAATGCAAATGATATGTCGATAGGTCAATATTTGATGTCCCCACTGTGCTCTTGTGGAGAGACAGCATTAAGGTACACCTGTACATTTGCATTTGAAGGAAATGACAGTTAACGATGACAGGTATTCAAACACTATAATGACATGAGTGAATTGGTTCTATTCTTTGTGCAGTAGGAATTTAAAGTGGGTTTTTGTCTTGTTGGCATGTGTTCCGTTTGGAAGTGTCACCTGACTTTGATCAATGTCACATTTTTACAGCCATTTGTCATGTAAACAGGGTTAAATAGACAACTCCAAACATAGGTGAAAAAATAAAAGCAGGACTTGATATTCCTCATATGTCTTTAACCGTGACTGCTATGCCACATACATGTATAATGCATGTATAACACGTCTATTAACATATGACTGAGTGGTCGGTTGGCTGACACCAGGGGTGAACTGGTTTTAAATTCTTGACAGTAGTCAAGGGCATAAAAGGGTATACACTTTGGTCTGAGGGTAAACCTGCCCTTCTCCAAATGGAGAAAGTGCCTTTTTATTTACATAGCTATATATTTTTTCATTAAAAGGAATGTGTATTTGTAGGTCAGAAAATGTAACAGATCAGTCTGACTTAACCAAACAGGTGTATAATATTCCTCAATTTTTACCTTACCCTATGGAATACAACACTGCCCACAGAAAACAGTACACTGAGATAAGAATAGTGATTTTTCTAAAATATACTGTTCACAATGTCTGCCTATGGCAAGTGCTGACAACACAATACAATTGTGCTCCTCAAGAATTGCATCCTTTATTTACTACTATGACTACTACTACTACCACGGTTACTGCAATCACTACTAGTACTTTGGGTCCTGTCAAATAAGATGCTACACTACTACCACCACCACTACAGTACTGCTACTACTACTTCTGCTGCTGCTGCTACTATTATTATTGTCTTCTTCTTCTTATACTGTGTGTATATATATATATATATATACATATATATATATATATATATATATATATATATATATATATATATATATGCGCCATGTATTAGAGGATAGCAATAGCAATGCTGTAAGCATGTTAGGTCTTGAGTCATTGTAGTCCAGAAAAAAATGTCTCTCTCGAAATAACTGGTCTACGATGTTACACATTCAGCAGATGCCCTCTGTGTCCCATCTTAAATAGCTTTGATGTATCAGTGCAGGGCAGATGGGCATTGTGCGTATTGCACAAGAATAAATTGCACAGGGCTGAATGCCCTCTGTTGGCGAGAAAGAGCGTGAGAAAGACTGTGAAGTCTGTGTGTGTATGTGTGTGTGTGGTGTGTGTGTGTGTGTGTGTGTGTGTGTGTGTGTGTGTGTGTGTGTGTGTGTGTGTGTATGTAAGAGACAGAAAGAGAAAGGGAGTAAGAGTGAAAATGAGATTTCTTTTTAATTTCAGGACTCGTGGTATGTTCCAAAGATTACTGCCACCATACAGCATTAGTCTAGCCACACAGGCATAATGTAGTGAAGTCATGCAGTACATGTTGGCCATCACCACTCCTGTACTGAATAAAGTCTTCGGACAGGTTTGAAGCCAGTATACATTCTGCTCAGGAAGCCTTTTTATCTCAGATGTGTTGTTGAAATACACTTCAGCTGACCAACAAAAGGGGGCCAACAGGGTGCATTGAACTACACTGAGGAGCAATTCACGGCACAGTGGCTCCAATACATACCTGTTCCACACATATACCCAAAGACCAGAGGTCTGTGTTTTTTAAAAAGTAGGGGTAGGAGGACGACCTGTGTAGAGAATGAACCAAATGAACTAAATGAGGCTCTCATCCTGAACTTGCCCTCAGGTCTCCTTTCTCTGTTCCCTGCTTTTTCTTGGACAGTCTTTGTCAGAGCTCCAGGGCGGAAGTGGAATTGCAGTGGAGCATAGCAAAGCGTCAAGCAACCCCGACCAGCAGCTGCCATTTGGATTTCACTCACGTATCGTCATGATGGCAGAACTAATCTGGTGATCTCCAATGACACCAAGGGCCTTCACAGCCAAGTGTTGCAGCGTGTGTTTAGGTGTTCGAGTGTTTGTGTGTGTGTGTGTGTGTGTGTGTGTCTTTGTGTGTGTGTATGTGTTTGTGCACACTCTTGTCTTGATGTGAGTATGTGTATGCATGCTTGTATGCATACATACACGTGTGTGTGTGGGTGTGTCTGTGCAAGGATGATAGGGGTGACTGCATCGCTACCTGTTGAAGACACATGAGTCAGTCACTATGGAGATGCAGATACACAGATATTCTAAATGATCCCTGAGAGGAATGTCAAGCAGAAAAATGCAGTTCATGCAGTCTGCACCTTGCTATACACTTCACCACTTCTCTACACCTTTCCTTACCTCTGGTGATCTCCTCCTCCTCTCTCTCTCTCTCTCTCTCTCTCTTTCTCTCTTTTTCTCTCTCTCTTGCCTGCATGAATTTATGAAAGTAATTGGGCACTGGTACCTGCAGAGGTCATCCCCTGTCCAACGGCGTCTCTCACAAATCACGCTAAGCTGGTGCAGTGCTGCCAGAAGCTGTAATTGAGGTCTACTGATGGACATTAGTGTCACGGTGAAGCACTGTGCTGCCGCTGCAGGGCCTCCCCCTCCAATGCAGACAGCACAACTTCATTGTGAAGCTGAAGGACAAATTTTGTCAAGTTGAGTTAAAACTCAATGTCATATTTGATACAATGTTGAGAGATGTGATTCACAAAGTTCACATAATGCGGATAATGGTCAATGATCTACTCTGATAGGTCTTTTTAAAAAGATCTTGTCTTTGTTCTTAACCACACACAGGAGAACCGACAGATTGGCCTTGCCTTTATTCCCTGGACCAGGGTCAGTATAACATCAATAGTATGCTGTCAGAGTCAAAAACAACTTCTGAAGGGATTAAAAACCAACACCACATAGCCTCAACACTTAAAGTCCCAGACCACAGTCTTGACCCCTCCACCCCCCTTAAAAAATACAGACAGGGCCCTCTCTATATTTGGCTTTGCTGCGAATCAATGTATGGGGAACAACTTGTCTGATTACTTGTCACTTTGGCCAGCCCAGGAGATTCTAACCTTTCGCTGCTGGCAGCCCATAAATCATTTTCTAATCCCGCCGCAGGAAACGCGCGCGCTCATGATTAAACGAAAGCCAGCCCCATCTTCAGGGCGCTCTGCCACTCACAGGACAGCAGGAAGGAGACTGCGGAGTGAGGGACTGATGAAGGGGGGCTGTGCTGAGGAGAGGGGAGGGAAGGGGACGAGAGGGACGACAAGAGAAGAGGGGGGCTTGGCATAGTCTCTCAGGTTCTGCTAGCACCTATGCTCATCTTTTGGATAATGATAATGTAAGGTGAAATAATGACTTTGCCCGTCTTGACGTCTCCAACTGAGCAATTTTCTGGAGATTAACTTGGACCCTGGGTACCATTATGGAGGGAGCGTCACGGGAGACAAAGTCTGGAGTCAGAGTGATTCAATTAATGAGTAGTGGGTGCATCGTTAAGAACATGTTTGATGCAGATTCATTGGGGAGGAAGACAGAAAGGTGGGGGGCTGAGGAAATTAAGTTGGGATGTGGTGTGTGTCTGCAAGGCATTTGGTGATGAAGTTAATTAAATACCTGTGGGAAAGACAGGAGTAGGGGTCTTAAAAGTCTACTTTCCAGTAGCCAGGGGCAAAATCAGGATCTAATGTAGTGTAGGAAGTCTAAAGTGCTAAATGTTGTTGCCTTACCATAACTGAAAGGAAAGTACAAAACACAAGAAGATCATGTGATGTCCCTATGTATGCCATGTTTATGGAGATCTCAAACAGAATTCCAATTCAGTGCCAGCTTTTATGACAACCTTGTGTCATGTAGCAAGGACTAAAAAACAGAAAGTGTCCAAAAAATAGTCCAGAGAGGGGTTTTGTAAGTCTAACTGTCACCCAGCTGTATTGAGGAAACAGAAAATGAAGTTGACAGCATTTACCATTCCCACATATTCCTGTCACATTTCTTCCATTTTCAAATTACGATCTGTCCTAGTCTGGAGTCTTTTCTGCAAACTCCCTTGATGCCAATTTCACTTTGTTGTTGAGGCCTTCCTCGGAGTGCAGCATTTACAGTGCTAGGCAGCTTTTTATTTGAGGGCCCAAATAGGCGACACTATCACTTTTCTCAGTCACTACAGAAAGTCAGAGGAAAAAAGGTAGCGCTTTTACCCTTTTCAAAATAGGGTTTTTGAAATTTAAACTTCAGTCTGTGTAATTATTCACAGAACATCACCTTAACTGAACCCAACCCCTAACCCTAACCTTAAGCATATGATGTGCTCTAGGGAATTCAAACAGGCAGTTTATTTATAATCTCTTCATCTGTGGGTAGTATATAAGGGACCATTTGTGTAAAGTGTGACCGTGAAAAGGCATACAAAAAACTCTGTACACTTGGGAACAAACTACATGTGGGTCATTCTGGCTGTACCAGAACCCTGTGCCCTGCAACTTCAAGCTGCCGGGTTGCATGCTTAAATTGGTGCCCTACACCCATTAATCTTTGCCACCCTACTCTTTGCTTTACATGTGATGAACTTCCACAAGCTCCTCTGCTCTGCTGTGCTGTTCCAGCGAGTCCCTAATTGCCCTCCGAGTGGGTACCTGGGCTGCTGTTTGGCACAGAGGGGCTGTTATGTTTTATATACATCCAGCTCTGTTGGTGTATGTCTCACTCCCTCTTACCCTGGCACATATATATTTATAGGGCAGCTTCTTTCTCTCTCTCTCTCTTGATCTGTCACTCTCATGCACAAACTGCATGTGCACACCAAACACACACACACACACACACACACACACACACACACACACACACACACACACACACACACACACAAACACACTTTTTCACCCTCACACTCTCTTTGTCTCTTTACATTATACTTTACTACTGTACTGTCCTGTTTACTACTATACTTTACTACTGTTCACATTCTCTCTCTGTCTCTCACACACACACACACACCCACCCACCCCCACACACACCCACCCACACACACACACACACACCCACCCACACGCACACACACACACAAATGCATGCTTCAACACATGCATGCACGCGTGGACACACACACACACACACACACACACACACACACACACACACACACACACACACACACACACACTGCCTCTTCACGCATTGGAGAGCATTCATATGTGTGGTCTCTTTCCCTCTGTCGCTTTCTTTTACACACACATAGATGCATGTTTGAACACATGCATGCATGCAAGGACACACACACACACACACACACACACACACACACACACACACACACACAAACAAACATAGTCTCTCTTCACACAGACACCTAAGCCTTGACTCTGGTCTGCCATCAATCCACTTGTGAGCCATGCCTGTGAGATGCCCTGTGCCCTGCCCGTGAACTACAGAGAGACCACAGAGCAGTAACCTGGCCACCCGCCCTGCTGACCACTGCCATCCCACACCACCCCAGCAGCAGCGCTTTGAAATAGATGAGGCTCTCAATGGTGCTCAGAGCCAGAGCAGCATGGGGTACGTACTGCTGGTGAGTCATTGTAGAAGGAGTTGAGAACCCATGGCAGGTGACGCACAACAAACCCAGGAGGTAGGGAGGGTGGGGTGAGGGAATGGGTACATTTGTCCAATCTGGATTCGTCCAATTCATTCGTTCTAACCCAGTGAAATTTTGTCCCTGATGCTTTGATGACGTCAGTGGTGAAACATTCCATGGGAACAGACAAATGTTTCATTTCAATGTTGGCACATTTGCACAGGAATGAAAAGGGGCATTTTTAAAATGTTGGCACTGTGTGAGTTTCTGTTCATCAGGGACTGATTTGTTTGGTTTTCTGAGCAGTAAATAAAAAAAACTATTACATACAAAAACACAAACATAAACGGATATCATATATGTATACATGCAGTTTTTTACAATGCATACAGCACACATGAATACAATTCTACATGCTATACATACCTGTAGTGTACATAATGTTGCTCATATATGCAGATCAGTGTACATCTACACTGTATAGAAACACATCAATTGCGTACAAAATGGAAGACACATTACATTGTGAGTGATTCAAACCTCTATTTTATTCTGAGTGACTGGCTCATGGCTTTAATTACCATCCAGCATCGAGTACCGGCTGCCCTCTCCGCTCGATGAGAATTCATCTGCCATCCCTCTGCCAGCCCGTCACCCTGAGATATGTGAGGGCAGTGCGAGCTTCTCACATCAGCGGTAATGAACCCAGAATGAGAGGCGAGCCGAGGTGCACGCCAGTCGCCGGAATTCGCCCTCCACCGAGCCCCCTTAATGAGTTTCGCTTCCACAAAGTGCAATTTGTAACGGCGCAACTTCTCCATTAGCCTGTCTGCGATGCTTGTGACCCAATAACCTTCAGAGATGGAAGAAAACTCAGTCGGACTGAGAGACGGCATACAGGCGGCGTCCCCTCTTTTCGGACCTGCCATCTTCCACGCTCGTTCTCTTCTACTCTAACTACTTGTCATTTCTGCAAGAGCTCTAGAAACTTTACAGCCCACTATAACCGTTAACTTCGGCTGTTAGCAGAGTGCTACAAAATTCTCTGATTTGGGAACATTTTCTACTAAAAGAAAACTCTGGAACTTGCTGTACATGTAGATAAAGTGAAGAGCTTTTCACAGACAACTTTAGGCACTATAGTTAAATTCCCTTGACAATGCCTTGCATTATATAGTGTATTGACATTATTAGTAGAATTTGACTAAAAAAAGCTGGGTCTGAGTTAGTGTGCACAAACTGTTGCTGATGTTCCCTGTGTGAATGACAGTAGCTGTCTGCTCAAGCCACTGCATCTCCGGGTCAGACTGAGGGAACAGGCTCCTCAAGATGGGCTAATAGAAATATAAGTGGGGGTCCCAATGGGCCCTCTGTTTTAATTTTGAGCAGGACCGGCAATCATTGGCCCCTTAATTGAACATTGTTCAATAATTACAGTTTTATATGGAGCGTTGGCAGGGCAATGTGATTTTTAATTAGACAAACTTCACTTCAGTCACTTTAGGAGATCCCTGTAGAATTCCACACATGGTAAGGGTCTCAAACTACAGAGGCAAAACATAGTCCCTTTGCAGTACACCATCACAGTCTTCTTTATCTTCCTGTACAGAAGTAATGGACTACACTAGTAATTGAGCATGAGTTCTAATTTAGAAGCTGTCTTTTCCTTGAAGACCCGCTGTGCAATTAATACTCGCGTGTGCGTACCACTTAAAGTGTACTCAAATTCCATGTTACACTTTTGTTGAACGAATCCTTTTTTAATCTCCAGGCTGACCGAAAGAGTGCTCTGAGGGCCTTGTGTAATCAATAGCATCTATTTATTGTACTTTACATTGTGGGATTAAATGTTTCAATGATGCTTCAACTACGACTAAACTTCAACTAAAGTTTATTAGATGGCTAAGACTAATCGGTTTCCAGATGTTTAAAATAACTACTGTGACTGCTTAATGGTTAAAATTCTGTAACATACCGTATAGTATCAAACTCCAGAGGAAAGGATCTTTAAGATTGGACTGATGGGTCATAGGGGGAGACCGTAGTGAGGAAGTAGTGAGTCAGGATGATGTCCTCTGTGGCTTGACTTTTTACAGACAATCTGACAGGCAGCCATGCCGCACCAACCATGCTGCTTCGACATTTTCTAGAAAGCCACACTTAGTGTTTTTTTTCTACATTTCTGTTTGTTTTTGTTCTTTTCCCTCTATTGTTTCCTATTTCAGAGAGATGGTCCTGGTAGGGGTGTTTCCAGAGCTGTGGGTCCTGTATTAGCTTTTTAAACCGTAACGTGCGTACATGCCTGAGTGTGTGCAGTGGCAGGGGGTAGTGCAGGCTGATTGATGCAAAATTAAACAATGTCTTTTGCCAAACAGCGGGGATCCATTCCAATCAAGTCCGTTTCACTGACAACAGCTTGATGAGACTGCCTGGCAAATTTGGGAAGCTGGCACACAAAACAGAGAGGGGGATGAATCAAAGTTAAATACGGAGACCTCAGATCATTCACAGGCAGCACGACACAGTGTCTTCAGTGTCAGTCTCCTGTCTTGTGTTTAACAATGGAAATAGCACAGAGTGATGGCTATTAATGACCACAACAGGGGCAAATTTGGTCATGGAGGGAGGATAATTGCCATGGTGAACAACAAAAGATATTAGCCATTATAATAGATAATAGCCATCCTCTTCTTCTCTCTGCTCAGGTAGGGGGAATTAACTTTTCAAAATTACTGTTCAGTCTTTGAAGCTACAAAAAGACTGGACCCCAGTATTCATTTCCACCAAACAAGCCTCTGTAACCCCACACGACAACATATGCTATATAAAGAAAAGAAAGACAGACAGACAGGCAGACTGTTGTATGTAGGGATTAGTTGCCTCTATGTGCCTAGGGCATACCTTTTAGTAGCAGTAGTTTTACTATGGATGTGTGCACAACAGGAGATAGTTATCAGGATTCTGTGTGTTGATATAAATTAAAAATGTAGAACAAAGAAAAAATTTCCTGCAGAATTGTAAATCTGCATGTGTATAGAAATATGGGTATATGATCTGCAGGTTAAAAAATCAATTATTATCTTTACTCCTTTAACAACTGGCTTATGGTTTATGTAATATCTCAAATGCAAATAAATACCGCCGTGTTGTCTTTGCTTCTGTCTATGGACCATGTGGTATTGATCATAGACAAGGTTTAAAAGGCCTTGCTGGTGAATAGATGACATCTAAAGCTTCAAGTCATCCATTTTTGTGTCCTTTGGGTCCATAGTCATGAGACTGTTTATTGATTCAAAAACCGCCACTTTCAACAGACTGCAAAATGTCAGATATTGTCACAATTTAAATTCCAAACATGAGACCGTGTGAAGATTTGCAGAAACGTGAAAGCCATATAGAAATTCCTGTGCTGTGATTCAGCAAGGTAATCTTGCATGTGTTCTGATTTCTATTTGAACTGTTTGGGACAAAAAGAGTAAAAATGCTTTGATAACTGATGTCAGTGGCAGATTCTCATTATCTCTGCGGGGTATTTTATGAAGATGGGCAAAATGCACCTTTACAGCATAGTCATTAAAATGAGACATATTTGTCACGAAGCTGCCGTCATAGCTCCACACCGCCACATGAATAGGGAAGAAAAAACTTCAAAGGTAACACCTCAAAAACACACGATCAAAATGCTCCTGTGTGAATGCAGTCACTTCATATGAAGCTTGCCAAGTGGAGCTTATCTTGGGTAAACATATTTGCAGATTTCTGCAGAAAAAATAAAGTCAGCTACCATCATTATTCTTTCTAGACTGTGTGTAGGAATTAAGAGCATGTGTAAAATTAGTGGATTATTTTGTTACTGTCTATTTTTGAATCTTAAATGATAACGAAATACTACATTATATTTATTTCCTCATATCTGTGAAGTTGTTAAATTTCCTATTGGACATTCTTATTCCTCAAGACAGATTTTGCCTCAAGACTATGTTACACCAGCAATGAAGTCTGCTGCTGAGTCTGTCTTTTTTCTGACCATATCAGTAAAAAGGCCTTAACATCATACACCACATCACTCTGCTACGCCAACAATCTGTCAGTCTTGCACATTCCCAATCAGCATAAAAGTGGACTGTGTGATGAAACCTGATTTGATAGCATAACCCTTTTAAATACTTGGTGCTTAGGACCACAGACTATGAAGAGAGAAAGAGAGACAGAGAGAGACAGAGACAGAGACAAAGGAAAGGAGAGAGAAAAAAATATATTTTCTTTTTTTGTAATGAGAGACAAATGTTTACCAAATAAGTTCAAAACAGTACCTCAAACTAGGTGACATTTCTGGCAAACTGCATTGCTGAAAAAGTGAATAGCTGATAACTAAACTGGTTAAAACCAAGAACAATGGTCTTGGTTAGAACTGACACCTACAAAAGCTCACCTGGCAAAGATTCTCTGCAACTGGGATGGTACTTTGGGGAGTCTCTGAGTACATAAGGGGACTCTCATTATTATCTTTCACGTGCAGCAATTTCCTGTCATTTTTCAAATGGGGGTGAAAAATGGTTTGGGGTTCACCCTTGTGGAACTGCACAGCTTTCCTCTTCTACAGCGTTTATAGGAAACACACAAGTGTGTGCAGGGCTGATTAGTCTGCTTTTGTTTTGTTTCACCTTCAACTGGGGACTCACTGAGGTAACACCCAATTTTCAAAACCAGTCCTCACCTTTGGTGTAGCCTTCTGCCAATGGACAAGGATTTAAGATTAGACGCAAAACTGACAAGAATCCATTATTACTTTGCAAAGTGCTGAAAGTCAAATCTGATGTTGTTTGATTAATGCGGTTATGTGCTGTAAATGCTTTCCTGGGCATTTTCTGACATTAATCACATTTACAATTTTCACACTATGAAATATGCATACATATTGAGGCCTCAAAAAATCACAACATGGAAGCAATTTTAATATTCAAGCACCTACAGAGACAGACCACTAGAAAAATGTGTGATTGTCTGCAACTTTGAAATGAGCAAAGAACATCTGCTTATTACAGTTTCATAGAAGAATATTCAAATTCTCAAAATCTTCCAGTGTTCTGTCTCTGACTCTAACTGTTTACATACAAACTTATGTAAGAGAGACACCTTAATGCAACTATATTTGCTGTCTTTTACTGTCTGTGGTTAACCAAGACCGAATCTTTCCCTGGACAATGTGTTTAACTGTATATTTGTAAAATGATAATTTAGTTGCCCACTAGATGAAGATTTAAAGAAACAAACTCTGAGGTTTTCATCAATGCTAACATAATGTTTTTACCCTGGCAGTGTATGAAGTATTTAATCTATATCCAGAATGGACCTGGGTTGAAAAAAAAAAAAACATGACGATGAAAGCGCCCTCCCCTAGAGGGGTAACCATAATGACTAGATCAGGCTTTCTCTTTCCATTTTCTAGGTAAAGACTGGGTAAAAGCCTGTAATGTTTGATTGACCAGGGGTCATTCAAAATCAATAATGTCAGCTAAAATCGATTCAAGTGATAAATGAAGAATAAAACCCACAATGCAGGATAAATTGGAAATAACTACTGGTCTCCCAGTCATGTTGAGAAGTCTAGGCCATATTTTCCGTTTTTGGCCGCTATGAACATGTCTTAGCTAAGGACTGGTGAGGGGTGCATATATTTTAACATTTGGCTGGAGTTCAATAAAAAAATAATTTGTTCAGATGTCAGGTAAAAGCAACATCACCAACCTAAATTATACATGCAAAAGACACAAAAGCTAGCCCTAAAACGAGATACAACCCTAGTGTTTGGTCAATAAAAGCTTTGCGCTTTGATTTAGACAAGACAGATATGTTAACCCTTGGCCTCTTGGGCTGCTTATATATTTAAAATGAGTGCCAGGACTGAACACTGCAGTGAGTGTCATTCTCTACTGAATAATGGGGTTGTGATCTTTTGGCTCAGTTTATCATGAAGGAGCCACTTTGAAAATACTACGTGCATGACCTCAATCTGAATACACAGAGGAACAGCCCAAATAAATCCTCAGGGTCGAGCAGACGATCCACCTCACTAGTTATATTACACATAATATCACAGGAATCATGCCAAGCTCATTTCAAAAATCAAAGTTAATGTCAGCGGTGACACTATTAACTCCCAATCATTTGGTCTACTCCCACTGCACTGTCTTTTGATTGCTTATGAAAACTGATGGTCTTCTTCACCTCGTGGGATGGTCCAGACACAGAAGCACATTTTTTTCAGGCCTTGAGTTTCACAGGCTGTGGAAGGCTGAGCAGGGAAGGAGGGTAATAACTGTCTGACAAAAGAAAGACGTTTTTGGTAAAGAGGTAATTTCGGTTGTCTGCTTCCCTTCATCACCCACAAAGAAATTACTATAGATAAATTTAAGTTAAAATACAACTTACCTCTCCTTTCCTATATCTGCAGCTATCAGTTTACTATCTGCTTAACAGGGCTCCTCCCTCCCCAGTGAGAAGATAGGCAATACAATCAGTTCTAAATCTACTTGTATCCCCATCTTACAGTCATATCATCTTAAAGAAGTACTATGCAACTTTGAGTGTTTTTTTTCTCAATGGAGCGCCCCCTAGTGTATCAAACTAAATGGACACTCGTAAAAATGGACTGTTTTACCTTCCCTTCACCCTGTGTATGTGTTTTTAACTCAACTGATCAGAGTAACCGGTGAATACAAAGTAGTCATGTCCACTGAGGTAAGTGTCAGAATGAGTCAGAATTTCTTCAGAACTTAACGTGATCTTGCTTCTTGAGATATTCAAAACTTTGAATCTGAGAGTGCTGAGATGGATACCCAGATATTGCAAGCATGGCACTCTGTCCACAGACAGTGGGGGTGGTTGAGAAAGCCTTCATTTGCCTGGTAATGACTCATTTAAGAATCTACCAAGAAGATGAATAATTAAATTGAAAAAGTTGCATAGCGCTGCTTTAATGTGAAGAGCTCTGTGCCACTACATTACGATAACTGTAGCATTACAGTGTGTGTGTGTGTGTGTGTGTGTGTGTGTGTGTGTGTGTGTCTAAGCATATTTGTGTGGGTGCATGTGTGTCTGTGTCTACATCTGTGTGTGTGTGTGTGTGTGTGTGTGTGTGTGTGTGTGTGTGTGGGTGTGGGTGCATGTGTGTCTGTGTCTACATCTGTGTGTGTGTGTGTGTGTGTGTGTGTGTGCATGTGTGTGTGGGCGCATGTGTGTGTGTGTGTGGAAGGGGGAGTAATATAAGACAGGTAGCTGTGACCAGTGTTGCCCCCTCTGCATGGTGCTCCCCTCAGGGCCACTAATCTAGTGGCCTGACAGCACCTCCACTCACCTGGGCAGATTTGTGGGGCGAGCAACCCACTGCACGGCTCCAAAACAGCCCCAGCTATCTTGTGACACATAAATTCTCAGGGTGTGTGCTTTTTTTTTCAAGGAGGTTGGTGGGAGTTTGTGTGTGTGTGTATTTGTGTGTGTGTATGTGTGTGTGTACGTGCATGTGTTTGTATGTGCATGTGTGTGTGTGTGTATGGCCGGGGGTGTGTGACTGTGTTGGGGTTGAGATTGATGTCTCTTTTTTTCCCCCCTCAACTTGGCTGTCCCTTGAAAAACATCACAAGGAATACGTTGTTCCACACTCCATCACAGTTAAATGGAGTTAGTCAGTCATTTGTCCAACTGCAGAGTAATAACTCACGTCAGGATGAAAGCTGAGGACAAAAGGGACTTCTTTAAATTTCAACAGGTTTGCAAGCCCACCTCTGTGCCACATTTACAATGGTCTTAACTATAGACATAATGGTTGAGAATTCAAGAGTATCAATGTCACCTTTCTGTGGTGCAGCTAAAAGACATTTTGTTACTGGGCTCAGCAAAAATGACTGAGAGACTGCAGCTTTTCCCCCTTGAGGTGTCTGACACTAATTGCAATAGAAGGCCTACAGCTCATAGCCATGGATAACTCCCACTAACCCAATCCTTCTCCACACCACCCCACCTCCCAATCTCGCCCCCTGCCTTCAATCTCTGCACCCCCACGCCTTACTGTACACCACTGCCAATGAAAGCATGGCTGCAATTTAACGTTGAGTCAGGAATTGCATTACCACAAGTCTACTGAATGCCCTGTCTCCTTTTGTCTCAAAATGATCAGAATAAAAAAGAGATCCATCTCTGAAGACATCGCGGTGGACAAGCTTACTTTTTTGTTTACCTGAGACAGTTAAAATGAGGCCTAAAGAAAAACAACATCTTAGTCAAACAGCAAAGAGAGCTAAGTAGGGTTATTGGTTTTGGCGAGTGGAGCTTTCAGCAAAGGACATTATCTATTCCACAACTGTCAGTTACTGAGTAGCCGGAGAAAATGTTGTGCTACTATTAAGTTGAGTTACTATTCTCCACTTGAGCACGCAAGTTCCCAAGAGGCCTTTAGGATGCAGGACATAAACATGGGGACAAGACGAGTTGTTGATTAACAGCTAATGACCATAAACAAAAGCCCTAATCAACGCGAGTGTTGTTAGTAACAGTCTCCTGGGGCATCAGACGAGAAGAAATAATGAGAGTAGGGGTGGGGGGTAAGTATGCCCCCCCCCAACCCCACCTTCCCTAGTGACCCCTATGACTAACGTGTCCTTATCATCAATTAATATAGACTACGTGCTAGAAGGCGACGCTACAGACGTAAGGGAGTATAGGTGGTGGTGGGTTGTGGTGGCAGCTACAAAAAAACACTCTTTAACTGCTGGCTCCAGGTAAACAAGACCTCTGTGTGCTGTGTGACTGCGGCAATTATTCTGGCACACGTCTGCAGTGACCTCTGCCCACTTTCTCATTAATCAGCGGATGTCACGCATTGCACAAGTGTGTGCTTTTTTTCTTTTCTTTTTTTCTGGTGGGGGTAAGTGGGTGGTGTGTGTTTGTATGTGTTTGTGTGTGTGGTGGTGGGGGTGTGGGGGTGGGGTGGGGGGGTGAAGAGTATGGGGTACTTGGGGCCTGATAACCTTGTGTTAATGGCACATGTATCGTAGAGTGGGACAGGAGGGGCACAGACCAGGGGACAGCAGGTGTGACTTGAGACTCTCCAGAGTGCAGTGCCACTACACAGGAGGAGGCCCAAGTCACATAGGCTCCATGACGACACAGCGCAGTATGCCTTTGTGGCAGGATTTAACTGGAAACCAAGGCAGTTTAATAATAACTGAGACACGGCTGACAAATATGTTTCACATAATACAGAAGTATGTTTTGGAGTGATAAAAAGGAAAAAATATGAATTATTTAAAGAGTGTCACTCTTAAGAAATGGATTTGCCATAGGAGATATCTGGCACACATAAAAACACCCGGCTGGAAAATCTGTACCCTGACAAATCTCAGCGGCTTGTGTCAGTACTGTTGTCTTACTCGCTTATCACAAACATCCATACATTTGATGTCAGTGTTATGTGACAGTAGATTGTTTAATACAATTAATGCTGCCGACTTTGATTGAATTTATATCATCCCCAGTGTACATACACAGACAATACAGCTTTATTAGCACTGATACGGAAAGCTCGTGAGGATATTAAGCTGACCAAACTTGAGCAACGCCTACGCAGTTAATTAACATGATAATGACCACTGAGGACGCCATGCAAACTGACATGGCAAGTACTGTATAGTATTCATGGCACTTCGTCATCAGGCAGCACGGAACAAGAAGGTCTGGGACTAGGCAAGATCTCAGATAAAAGAGACGGAAATGAACAGCACAGTGTAATTAGACAAAGCTTCTCCTTTGGGTGCAATGAGTTACGGGGATATAAATCTATACTGAGACCTGCACTGGTGGGTTATATGATAAAGGAGCAGCAGTTATGAGACTATTTATGGCAGAAGAGCATTTGTGGCGATCGCTCGCTGCAGAGCGCTAGGGCCCCATAGGAGGCCATTAGAGCCTCAGCGCATCGCACTGGGGCCAAATGTACTTATAAGACTCAAACTAGGCAGCCACTTGTACACGCACACGCGCACACACACACACACACACACACACACACACACACACACACACACACACTCACAGTGATTAACGGCCAACTGAGATTTATGCTATCTGTGCCCTGTATGGTCTTTAAACATTGGAGTAAGTGTTTGTTTTTATTGGTGGAACGAGCTAATGGATTGCCTTTTTTGCTGTGGGTAAAGGCAGGGTGTGAATACTAATTTGAAGTAAATTGCTCAGTACAAGGAGGTAAGTAAGGATTTTTTAGGGTAAAACAAGGCCAAGGCCAAACTATTTCTTTTCCTTTTTAAGAAGCAAACACATGACAAACTTCCTGCATGCATTCAGCCTAGTAAAACAGTATTTACTGTGGTGTAGCCTATATGTATTAGTAGGCAGCGAGTATCTGCACAGGAAGTACTTCTCAACACATCATGGACATTCACTGACCACTGCTTGTCATGGGTTGGAGCCCTGGTTGGGGTTAGAGGTTATGTGATGTCATTGAACAATAAGCAAAATGACACTGAATTTCAACAAACCACCTGTAAACTTTTTTTAGGCAGATTATCAAAATGTTTTGAGTTTTCAATGTTTTTTTTTTACATAGAATTAGCAGTAAATAGGAGGAAATAACAACATTTGATCTAAAACTCTGCTTGGTGAAAAGCTGCTCTGGCCCTCCACCGTATCTACGGCCACAATGACATCCACTCTGTTTCCGTCCACCACCCATACATTGTTTCCCACCCATGCAGTTGATTAAAGAGCATGGCTGTTGCATGTATAGTCTGCTCAGTCAACTGAAACTTGACAACTCCGTGAAGGTCAGTGATGCCAGAATATAATTGCCTGAATATTTGGTCATTTGCCTGCAGGATTACGGTTGGCACGTGAAATATGAGGCCTTGCATGAAAGAGACTTTGTAAGCCACCGTGCATTCATTTAGTAGGAAATAAAATGAATGCCCACGTCTGTGGGTGTGTGTGTGTGCGCGCGCGTAAGACATACATCACTTATACAGTCAGCCCTGGCCATTTGCACTCTTTGCACTTTGTTTCAATTACGAGGATCTTTTGTTCCTGGAGATCAGTCTCTCTCTCACAGTGGCAAAGGCCCTAATCAGTATGCCTGGGCATCAAACCACCAGGTTAAAGCTCCTCTGAACATCATTAAAACCAGTCAGCTACAGAGTCAACTGCCTCCCTGGCTGCCGGGGAGATCTATTCAATTAGCTCTTGCGGCTTGACTCAAAGGGGGTGGAGAGGTGCACTTCCTGTCTCGGGCACGTGCCCCGAACCATGTGTGAAGTGGAGGTGGGTGTTGTAGTGGTGGGGATGGAGGGCACGGTGCACTGTGTGATTGGTCCATGGCTGGCCACTGGGGGTCGGGGGCACTGTGTAATTGGTCTATGGCTGGCCCCTCGGGGTAGGGGGCATAATGTGGTCTGTGGCTGAAGGGCTGTGGTAATTCAAAAAATGCTTAATGGTTTTGGTGTGCTGTGTTACTGCTAGTCTCTAGTTGTCATGTTGTCAACATGTCTGGTCTGAGACTTCCAATTCCTACTGTTTGAGCTCATCATTAAAAGTAACATTATTGAAACATGATTTTGGTAGGGGGGCAGGAGAAAAGAAAGAAAGAAAGAAAGAAAGAAAGAAAGAAAGAAAGAAAGAAAGAGGGCAAGGGAGTAGACAAAGATGGATTGAGTAAGACAGAGACAGGGAGAAATTAAGAGATAAAGGAAGATAGAGATAGATTGCAAGGAAGTGACATATAAAAGGGAGATTGAAGGACATGCATAGATAGTTTGATGACTGTGAATAGAGAGAGAAATGAACACGCTGCATGAAGGTTCATGACACGCAGGCAGCACGAGTTTAAATTAAGGGATAGCAAATCCCTCTTCAGCAGCCAGAGGACATCCACGGTGCGATCGTGACCAGTGCACACCATAAACTTCCCCACCCCTCTTCTCTTCCCCAAAAACTCTCACTGAAACTTCAACTGTCTCTCTCTACTCCTAAAATAGGCCCAATGCACACAGTCTCCCACAGACTCTCTTTCTGTCTTACACTCAGTGGCAGGTAATTTTGTCTGCTCGTCCCCCATGAGAATCTAATTGATAATCTCCTAGCTGCCTGATGAACAGCATTTGCATTTAACAAGGGGCCGTTAAGAGTGCAATACGCTGGGCTTCAGAGGCCCGTGTGTTTCGGAGTAGAGCCGCGCTGCCGGGTAATTAATCACACTGACACATTAAAGTGCACGGCAGCAGTGATGTCCATGCGTCATGCCGAGATAAAGCGCAAGCAGGGGGTGGCGTGCCACAGGTTGGTGGTGGGGGTGCGAACAGCACCTGGCCATGGTGAATGCCAATGGGCCTATTTTACGTGACGACTGCAGAGATTGGAGAATGAGAGATAATACTTTGGATTGCCTGAGCAAATGTTTGTTGTTGGTGATGCTAGGTTTATGGTGACTGTTTTTTTTATGCAGAGGAGAAACATACAGACACATTTTGGGAATCTGACATCTAAAGGAAACTTTTAGATTGGATGACTCACTTGTAAAAGGCACCTAATTCTAAACTTATGTCCGTTTGGGCCATTTCTAGACGTTGAAAGACTGATTAATACACAAATCCAGTTAGACATGCTGAGCTTATAATGCATCATGTGTTAGCTTTGTTAACCAAAGAAAATACTGATTCAAAATTGACAATGACAACCTCATCTCATGACGTGTCAATGACATAATTTTTTTGCCTCCTTTCTGGAGGACTGAAAATGTTCACAAATGCTGGTCACAAAAGCTGGTATAAAGGACAATCAAGGAAAAATTTGGGATAAGTAAACTATCAAGACCAGTCCTAATGTTAGTCAATTTTCTGCATGTAATTTCTCCACAAGAACCTTTAAAACCATATAGATTTAAAGGTAAAGTGTGAGGTTACAGGAACAGAGACAAAAAAGTTGTTGGACACTCACAGATAAGACAGGAAAAGTTGCTTGTCAAAGTGTTGTTTACACTGAGGTTGAGCCACTCGAGACAACTCTACTTGAGTGTGTATGTGTTTATTTTTTGACACATTATGATTTCCAATTTCCAAACATAGAAATGTAGGTCAGAGGTGTTATGCTAAAGTTTGACTTGCCAATTAGCAGTGTTGTCATGACGATAGGAGATGACCTTGGAAAAGTTGCTGTGCAGATGACTCTTCCCAGCCATGCTCTCACACACCACTTTCCTCATGTAGCTGTTGTCACCACTGAATTTTGCTGAGCTAGGCAGAGCAGGTGTGTGTGTGTGTGTGTTTGTGTCTGTGTGTCTGTGCACGCGTCCTTATGGGCCATTTATTTTGGGGTGACAGGAAATTCTGGCACAGCAAGCAGTTATTGTAGAGACTTTGATAGCATCTGCGACCAAGGATAAGAGTCACCCACGTTTGGTGTCATGGCTCAGAAATAGATAGCCAGGGCTTGCCGAAGATTTTAATTTTCGCCACTCGCCTCGGATTTGGACCCAGCAGGCACTCAAGGGAAATGCTCGACTGCTGAGGTACAAGTGCTTCCATTTCTCATGCATTACCTCCAAGTCACACACATGCATTGTGAGATGCCATGGCTGACACAAGGTCACAACTCCATTTATGTGTTTTTTTCTTTTCTTAAACATTTTCAGACATTGCTTAAGTGTTTCCTCAATGCTTTCTCAATTCCCCCATTCCCAAAGCATTTTCTTTATTTGAGTAGGTCGGACCATCATTCTCTTTTTTGAGGTGTTTGAGTGTGTGCAGCATATTCATTTTGTCAGGCAATTTCAGATTGTTAAGGCTGAGATACTGACCAGGTGCCAGGTTTTTACACTGCAAATGAATACTAACAAAAAGCATGTGCCTCTGTGAAACACATTGCAGTACACATTGTACTGATTGTACAACTGAAGCAATGTAAAAATGTCATTTTAAATCTGTTCTTGTTCATTTTAACATCATTGCTTGAAAATAGCATTAGGTAAACCACACATTCAGCAGGAAAAATAGATGGATTAACTGTGCATATCTTTAACATTACCAGTTTTTAGAAAAAGTAAATACTTTTTTGTAATTTAAAGGGGTAAATTGCATAATCACATTGTGTCATGGCACCTTATTGAGCTGCCACAGTGTCACACAATAATGATAATCCGGGTTTCCCAGATGCAGTTGAGAAGCTCTTAGTGCTAAAGGCTTCTTTAGACCCTTCTTAGGGCTCCCTTAGGAAGCAAACAAGTTTCCCAGAATGCAGAGGTATCAATCCCGGGTTCAGAAAGTAAAATCCCTGCCACAAATTTGATCCAACCAGCTCTGAATCAGCTGATCATAACAAGCTCTCAAGACAGGTAGATCAGCTACTCAGTGAAGTCACCTGGGTTAGAAGGAAAACGTGGCAGAGTTTTTACTTCCTGAACCCGGGATTGACACCTGTGCCAGAATGCTTCTGAGCCTAAGAAGACCTGCTGTTAGGAAGGATCTTTAAGAAGTGTCTAAAGGCAAAACGATGTGACACCCCCTCACACCCTCTCTCACTCCCTTGCTAAACGTATGTGTGTGAGAGAAAACAGTAGCAAGGTAAATGTTATACACTGAACAGGGGCCCTCTAACCACTCTATTTCTATTTGTATTTCTTTGCAATATCATGGAGCAGGCGACCAAGGGGACAATTATGATGTTTTTTTTCCAAGCTATTCATTCCACTTAATTTATGAGAGAGGTGATCCCTGAGCAGGTCTTCTGTCCAATTTCCTCAGAGTCCTTATAGGCCTTCTAGGATGTATTTCATGTGGCAACCTGTGTCTGCATTCACATATGGTCGACCGTGGTTAACTATGTAATGCCTGTAGTCAAATGCAGTGAGTGTCTGACGATAGGCTCGCCATTCCTCGCTGAGAACACATGATCCTCTTCTGACATGGTGGCCAATCAGTGGCATCAGCTCCTCTGTGGTCCGTCTTTGAACCAAACGGAGAACAGGTTATGACCTTTGTCCTTTGTGCTTGACTCCAAGCATCCCAAACACCCCCTGCCCTTCGCCCTCATCCATACTGTCAAAATGCAGAAGTACACCGTATATATGAGAATAACTTCATTAAAAACTTAATCACTAAATAAGTTCAGTGGTTGCACCTTTTATCACATTGCTCCTGATAACTGTGAATCAGATCTATCAGATCAGATTTATTGAGTAGGTCCGTTTTTAGCCATTTATGTCCCTAACAAGTACAGCCAAGGATATGTACATTGAATACAAGGAAGAGTATTTATTGATTTGTTACCACCTCAAAGAAATCATTGCGCACAGGTGTCGATGATACGCAGCAAAAGCACAAATAAAGTCTCTCACAAGGTAATTACTGCACACTGGTGTCTGTTGTTTTTTTTTTTTTTTTGGTAAACAACACCTGTCACCGTCGCTTTGTTAGGTGTCTTAGAGATAGGGTTGGAAATAGTTGGAACTTGAACATCCTAAGAATATGACTTCAAGATCCAAGAGAGTCACTTTCAAGTTTATTCCTTTCAAAGGAGGTGCAACCAATGAATAATCTGAAAGGCTCACTTACTTTTGCATACAGCCTTTTTGGATGTTTCTGTGAAGTTTTCATCAAAAATATATAATAATATCTTTTGTTCTTTTAGCACAGTGTGTTTGACTATACTTGTGACATAGATGGAAATCATATCTCATTTTATGACCAAATAATAGCAAACTGCAGAACAGAATACTTCTATGAGAAATCCTCAAAACAAAAACTTCATTCAGCTGAAAAGGGGCATTTTGGATTGACTGAAGATGGACCACTGTCGAATGGATTTTCTGACGATTTCTTTGTGGTTGGCCCTGTGGCCATAAATAGTTGTCCTGAAATAAAAAAATATGAATAGTATAATGTCAGGGGAAGTACATTTGGAATGAAGAAGTGGATTTCATTTGTAAAATCACAAGAGCAGGGTTCACTGACATGCACGCATGGTATGCATGTCACACATATGCCCAGGCCCAAGGACAGTCCAAGATATCTACCTATATGGATCTAATAAACTATTACTGCTATCATTACTCTTGTGGTTGTGCATATGTTGTGCACAACATTAACAATATTGTATTTTCAATGCACACAGAAAGCATAATTTTCAGTGAAATGAACTTCAGTGATTTGCTTGACATAAGCCAGTTTGGTATGGCTAAAGTTATTAAAGAACAATTTCAAAGAGTTATCACTTTCACTGATTTATTTCATTACCGAACATATGACACACACAATGCTGACCATGACTCCTGCTGTTGTCACTCTGCACTTAAACTATAGGAGCATATTACAGTGTTTTCTGATTGCTTAAGCACCTTTTGTACCTATTGGCTATTTTTGGAAAACTCTACACACAAATAAAAAAACCTTTCACTAAATTAGAATAAGCAAATAATTGTAGATACATAGCAAAATCTAATACATCTTGCTTAACACCCGCAAACCTTTGTAAAAATGGTGTCTTTGTACCAAACAGTTAACAAAAAAAGGGGCCATCATATTAACCATCATATTAATTAGCACACAATGCAGCAACTACACACTGATGGTATTAATGAAAAACACACATGGCCTTTGTTTTCTCTGTGCACAAGGTGTCAATTTGAGGCCATACACAGGGATCCAACTCAGCACACAGGGATTCAAAGTTCAAGCATAGATGTTAATTTACACACATCAATACAAAAACGAAGTGTTTTTTCCAAGCGAAAACACAAGAAAAAATACAGTAATTTCACTGAGAAAAAAAATCAGTCTACATTTTGTCGTCTCTCTGGCCACAAAACACAAACATTGGATGCCTTATAGTCAAAGGCACTGACAAGAAATATCTCCTGGTATGCAGTATCAAGGCTTGACATGATGCCTGGTCAATGTGATGGAGTGCCATCACTAGGGTTGTGTGTCTGTTCTGACTGCCATACCAACAAGCCTGGCTCTTTGGCATTGCGGTCAAAGTGCACGTTTCGTACCTTGGAGAATTGGGTTTAAAGTCGGGTGGGGTGACTTTTCTCCCCTTCACTAAAATATCCCTGTATGCCTCCTCCACTGCCTGTAGAAGGGCCATGCATTAATGGGGATAATGGTCATAGACCTTCCAACGCAAGGCAGAGAAGGTGAATGATGAACAACACCATTTTGATTTATAACTGCACACATAGTTATGCTACCACCATGTTGTCCTCTGATTATGGCACAGTGTCCAATAATGTTCCTGTCAAGTCTCCTCATGAAAGTGAGGTTGAAATCTGCCTCATCCACAAAAATCAACTCTAGCCTATGCAATCTGCATTTGGCTCTATCACTCTGCTAAAGACAAAACAAATGCAGCACAGTAGGCCCAGGCACAGCACTATAGTATGCACTTCCAGATTCAGTACCAATGATACTATAGCCTAATACCTTGTGATGCTTGCTACACTGTAGTGGCTTAGGTTAGGCTGAACCCGTTGGCCAGCTTCCGTCAGGGTCATTCCATGGTGTGCATAATATGTAATGTAGCTCTGATGTCATCAGTAATTCAATTTCTTACTCTTCTTACCCTTCCTCCTTCCGCTTCCTCTTCCCATCCTGGTCCTCCTCTTGCTTCTTCCCCTACTCGTCCTCTTCCTCTACCTTCACATACTTGTCCTCAATCTCATTATCATTTCCCTCTTTCTTCTCCACCTCCACATCCTCATCCTCATCCTCCTGCTCCTTCATCTCCACATCCCCTTTCTCGCCCTCCTCTAATTCTTACTCTTATCAGTCTTCCTTCTCCCTCTATTGTACTCCACCCAGAAAGCTTGTGCCTTATTTATAGTGCAAAATGAACTAATTATCTACAATGGTTTTCTCATGTGACACTGTTCTCAATTGGCAGAATAGTGTAAATAATAGCCATCAATATATAATTTTGCTAGGACTGTGTTGATCATTCAGAAGTTTAGTGTAAAACAGTGAGTTGTGTTTACAGTTCCACAAAAACAGTGCTGTGCAGTAGATTGTGTTTACTCTTTTGCAAAGTGTGTGTTACAAAATTACAAACTGAGTGTAAAGCAGAGCCTGTACTATTAGTTTTGCGAACTTAGTGAGGGGTTTTGCTAAACAGATTAATAATTTTAGAAATTATGCTACAAGAATCACTGTTAGTGTTTAAGCATTCAGAAAAAAAACTGTAATCAGAGTAGACCATATAATATGTCCACCCTGTTGTGGACATATACAATTCTGTAAAAATGTGCTTTCATTATGACATAAAATAGACTTTTCTGATAGATATAATGCCTTATTTTCCTAAATAGGTGTATTAATTTTCTTTTAAATTGTAAATAAATAAAACATTCTATGCGAACTATCTGTTTTAAAGAAACTCTTACCATTCACACATTTTTTTTTATTTTGACAAAACAATGATATTTGGATTCCATTTTGTATTTGCATATTATTGCCCTAAACTTAGCTGATTATACATACAAAAATATTTAGCTGTATAAACTTATTATAATATCAAAATATTAATATTTTTATCTTTAAAAAGCTTGTAAAAACCCTTCTCTTCTGAGATTGCTTCCCTCCCTAACAAAACTAATATAACTAACAAACACTAATCTAAACTCTCTCTCTCTCTATCCCTATGCAGAAGTACATATGTCTATTGTGTCTCTACTCTGTGTCCTCCTCTATTGCTTATGTCCCCCTTGATTGTAAGTCTCTTTGGATAAAAGCGTCTGCCAAATGCAATGTAATGTAATGTAATGTAATGTAATATAACAGGTTGGACCAGTGCATGACAGGGTGGACCAGCACATGACAGGGTGGACACAATCAAGTTTGGTACAATATGAACATGTATTCAAAATGAAAATCACGTCATATACAGTATTATGCCGTTAGGGGTGGACATGGTAAACTTGGGGAGAGCAAGTCAACACACTTATACCTAGAAAATAGGTCAATCCCAAGATCAACAGGCACACTTATCTCAGCAGTTGATCCCCCCCCCCCCCACTGAGTAGAGAAAAAACAGTTGCAGCAGATGACCTTTTTGTAAAGGGACAGATTTCTCAATATGACAGGGTGGACAATTGTTTAAGGGACATGTAAAATCTTTTAATTTTTATTAATTTAATTGTTAGTTTTATTACTAAATGATACATGTGCTTAAGTTAAGCAAGGTCTTATTTAGCAAAATGATAATTTAAAAGAAGAATTAGGTGAAAACAATATTTTGCAATATTTTTTCATATTGAGGGACATGCGGGGGAGGGGATATTGGTTTGAGGGACATGCAATATTGATTAAAAAAGTGAGTTAGAAACACAACAGGACACACACGATGTCAAAAAGATCTTTTACTAGGTCTGGCCATGGGCGTAGGAACCGGGGGGACACGGCCCACCCCAATATCGGAAGACCCATTCCAATTCATGTCTGCTCTCCTCACCTATACTGTCATCACAGGTTATTCACGTAATGGAGTCTAGCTTCTTCATTTTTGCCTACTAGATAGAAGGGTAGTTGGGGTATTCGGACAGACAATTAGATAACATGGTTCAAAGTAAAGTGATATTACTGAGTCTGACAATGCTGAAAGCTCTAAGGCATGGCAACACCATAATAAGACAACAGGTCAGGCTGTATGGACCTGAGTGGCTAAGGATTTGCAGTCTACTCTTGCGCTAGTTAGTCTATCCCATGGTTTGTTCAGTATCCTTCTCCACTAGTAAAAACAGCAATATGTGCCAGGAAAAGAAGGACAAGATTGTTCCAGTAATTGTTATCTCTGACTCACGTACACAAGAGGGAAACTGGCCGATAGCACTTTCCTTGAACTGTCTGTCATAAGGCTGACAACTCCCAGTCATAGGAGAATTACAGCAGAAAACATATCCTGTCACATGTCATAATGATAGTAAGTGAATAGTGTCATGTTGCTGGTGCTGGGGAAAATGATTGACTGCTTTAGCAATGACTAATTCTGAATCACTTGCATGATACACCTCGAGAAACAGTGAAGAGGTTTGCTCATTGGATGGTGATATCACATTCTCTTATTAGTCAGTATGACTTAGTGAACAGAGTCATGTTTCTGTTTTTTCCTCCAGTAATTTATCCTTATTATTCAGTTATGCTGTGGGATATGCTTTGTTTCTAATGCTATTGTAGCTCTACTGTTCTCTACCATAGGCTCAGCCCAGCCAAACCTGGTCATCTCCTACATGGCCCAGGGATAATCTAGGAAGGCATCATGTATGTTGAATACAACATCAGGGGGATACAGTATGTGCTTTCTGCTCCAAACAAATAAAAAGGATGAAGCTGTGTCTATGCATGTTGTTCATGTTTTTTAACTATGTGAAATCATGAAAAAATATTACAATAGAGATCCTTTTACAGAAGTGCTAATTGTTTCCATGTAACAGAACTAGATGCACAGTAGAAAAAAGTGTAAAAGCGTAGGTAAAATTAGGTTCAGTTGAGAGAAATACCCTGTCATGCAGTGGATGTATGTGTTTTTATTATAAAATGGAATGTCTATTTTTCTACCTCATTGGAAGTTCTACTGATGTATAGGGCAAAGAGCCAAGCAGTTGGTTATTTGTACTGCTTAAAACCCACTTTAAAGGAATAACAATGGCTTCGCACCTGACCTTAAGTGCTTGATAAATGTACTTAATTTGGCATGACTAGTGGACTGGGGATCTGGCAGAAACAAAGCACTTTTAGGTGCAATGCAAACTCTCCTGACTCCCCCCCATTTCTCTCTCTCTCTCTCTCTCTCTCTCTCTCTCTCTCTCTCTCTCTCTCTCTCTCTCTCTCTCACACACACATACACACACACATTCTCTCTCTCCCTCTCTCTCTTTCAACGCCATGCCATGACCCAGGGATTAAACACTTACGGGCAAGCCAGCAGCTATTTGCTCCGGAGGGCAGGAATATGAGCCACCAACTGCCACTCAATTTACGCCCCAGAATGACCAGGGGAGGGTAGGTGGGTAGGAGAGAGGCTGAGCGAGAGGTGGTTTTGACAGGTGCTGGTGGGGTCTGCCATCTTAAATAATTCATCAGGCCAGGATGAGATCTGCTCCTGTTAAGTAGATTGTTGCTGCATGCAGGCTTACCAGCTGATTTTGGGGGGGTAAGCTATTTTCTCCTTCCCTTTCTTCTTTAGCTCTCATTACCTTTAAAGTCCTGCTGGAAAGAGCCAATTCAGCATGTGGCTATCTTTTGTTTTGTTATTAATCAGATATTTTTTTGTCAGGCACTGCGCCGGGCTACCCTGCCTCGTTTTAGATGACACATTTGTGCATGTTCTTTTTTCACAGACAAGAGTTTAATTGAAATGACCTGCCATGGAGCGATAAAGAAAAGATTTTTTTTTTATGTTTCAGTTGTCGTTTTTCCTCTACTTTGACAAACTCCCCACCTGAGTTTGTCAATCCTGGCACATCCAGGGTTAACATCTTGCATGAAAATCCTTCATGTAATTTTTGAATAACAAAGGCTCATCAACTGCAAACAAAACCAAGCTTTGCCATATGGAGACAGCCTCTGCATGCATCTATCCACAAATTGAAGAAAAAAAAAACAGTTTGAGGAACAGGATTCTCCCAGACATGCCATATAGTCCATATGTTGACACAACTGTGTTAATTATTTTTTCTCTTAGTGCATGATCTGGTATGCTGCTCTGTGTATTTTTTCAGCATCATAATTAAAACCTACCAGCTTATTGGTACGAAGTGGCTGTGTGGTGTGCGTGTTGGAGTGGTCTCGGGAAGTTGGTTCCCTGAGCTGTGATTAGACTGGCCCTGTCCAGGCACCCAACCCAACGTGTGGCTCAGCCCAGATTAAAGGGAAACAACCTTGATGAGTCGCTTTGAATTAGCCTGAAAGTAACCCCCCCACCACCTCATGTCGAATTGAACAAATTGCACTGGTTTGGACCTGGTGCCAAAGGGAGGAACGAAAAGGATGGATGGATGGAGGAAAAGCTGAGAGGAAGGAAAGAAGAAAGGAAGGACAGAAGTAAAGGAAGAAGGAAGTAGGGACGGAGGGAAAGCAGAAAGCAAAGTAGGAAAAATGAAAGTAAAACAGGAAGTAAGCAAGGAGGGTGGGCATGAGTGTTAGTGGAGGTTGAGTGTCCACAGGCTGTGTTATAATGTGGTAATTTTGTTACATGAAATACCCTGCTGTATGTGGACTTGTGGAAGCCCCGAAATTGTGTTAGCGGGTAAGCAACCAGGATGTGTTTTTTCAAAACTTTGGTTAGCACGGTAGGTTTCACATTTACGCTACACTACACACTCACGCACACACACACACTCTTTCTCTCTCTCTCTTACACACACCCACACCCACCCACACACACACACACACACACACACACATTTTCTCATTCACACATACACAAATATTCTCTCTCTGTTTAACACACTTGTCTTTAGCTTTTTTTGTCAGTCTGTTTATTCCTTTCTCCATCCCAGTCTCTCTCTCTCTCTCTTTCTTCTCTCTTTGTCTTTGACTCACCCAAACAGACACACACACACACACAGGGGCACACATACACACACTACAGACAGAGCTATTTGCGCAAAAGCAGGGTTATGTGGGGGCTCCCTCCATCCTTCCCTTTCTCTCTGTCTGTCTCCTGCCCCCCCCCCCAAACACCTCTCCCCGTGTGTGCACCGGGTGTTTACCCATACTCCGGCAGCTCTGCCGCCTGGCCACAGGCTGATGATTCAGAAGTGATGTGACAGCTTGTTCAAATGGAAATTAATTATTCAATAGGATGGCACCATACAATGCAATTCAAATAGAGAAGGTCAACACAGACAAAAATACGACTCTGGGAACAATGCCAGTGCCATGAAGAATGAAAAAGGCCGGAGACGACACTGGGAGTGAAAAATTGACATATTTATGAACTGCTCCATTCTCCCAACCTCATTTTTATACATGGATGCATTTTTTGCCTGTAATAACAAAGACACAAACTACTGTGGTTCTAAAACCATAACCATTAGGCTGTTTTGTTTTCCTTGATTTTTGGTGCAAACAAATAAAAGCCATCAGTACCCTTTAGGAGATTACAGTAACCTTTTAGGCTTAATCAGTGGCGTTACAAGGCAAACACCTATAAGGCAGCCCTGTGATAAGGAAGGATTTAGCCCCAACACTTGTGAATAAGCCTTAATGACAGACATTATCATGCAAAATTAGACACTGGCCCACACCCAGCTCCATTATACGTGTTGAAAGAAAGGAAAACCCAACATTAGTCTAATGTAGTGTTTAATGTTTGTATTCAGCCCTTGAGAGGCGCACACATGCCGACATAGCTTGAAGGCAAACGTCTGCCTTTACCTGTTATCTGTGCAAGGCATCTCCCAGTTGACTGCGGTACACAAGTGATGCTTTGTGTAAGATGAGGAGGTGGATTGATGGGTGGGCTGGAAGCTCGGCTGGCCTCAGCTCCAGGTACGGGTCGATACTACCCTTGAAGCCCTGGCTTTGGGCCAGGAGCAGAACAACAAGCATGAGTGTCATTAGCACAACATGAGAGTGAGAGGAACATACACGGTGCAAGGATCATGATGAAGCTAACTCTAAATGCTGTGGTCAGCCTCAGAGGTATTACATTTGATTATGTGAAACCAGTTGTTACAAAATTAGAGAAAGAAAAGTGGATTGTTTTCTTTTAAATTGTATTAGTACTCAAAGCACAGTCCACAATTCAAAGAACTGTGTGTTGATTTTCTGTAAGAAATGCACACATTGAACGAAAAGCCTGGAATACTGAATGGACGTGGAGTGTGAATTTGCTCAATAAAAAAGTGTGTGTGATCTGAACCACACAGAAATCTGAAATCAAAAGAAAAGAAAGCAAAGCTTTTTGTTGACCAGGTTAAATGTGACTGATTTAAAGCATGAGCACTAAGGTCAAATGCAAGCAGTACAATATCACGTTAGCACCATCCATGCTGACGTAATGCCTAACTTGCCCCCATGTATTATTAATTAGGCAATTTTGCCCCTCATATTGACACGCACTGAGACAATATGCAATACTGGGCCCAGATAATGGATTGAATGGAGCACTAATAATTGATCAAAGTCTGCTTAGGGGGCTCCTGATGGAGCAGATCCTGAGGCGTCTAGACGCAGCAGCAGCAGCAGCAGAGTCAGGTGGTGGGGGGTAGAGAGAGAGAGAGAGAGAGAGAGAGAAAGTGGGAAAGAGGGAGAAAGGGAAACAGAGACAGAGAGAGAGAGAGAGAGAGAGATAGACGGAGGGACAGTGAGAGAGGCGTCACGCGAACACTCAATATTTGATGGCGCGCAGACAGTAATAGAAACCTTTTGAACAGTGGATCTCTCTTTTTCCTCCCTCGGCTACCGTGCGTAATGGAGCCTGCGGAGTATCCCACATGTAGTGGGGCCCGCACAGGCACAACATGCACCAGAGAAGAGTCATGAGAAGCTGTCAACGAGAGCGAGAGACACAGGGAGAGCAACAGAAAGACAGAGAACGAGGAAGTGGAAACAACAGTGAGAGAGAGAGAGAGAGAGAGAGAGAGAGAGAAAGAGAGAGAGGGAGAGCAACAGAAAGACAGAGAACGAGGAAGTGGAAACAACAGTAAGAGAGAGCGAGAGAGAGAGAGAGAGAGAGAGAGAGAGAGAGAAAGAGAGAGAGCATTATGGAGGTTTCCTCTCCACTGTTTCGTGAGGAAGAACAAAGTGTGCGTGGGAGATAAAAGTGCCATAGGATATGCACAGAGATGGCTTGATCAAGGTTGGTGTGCAAACACAGGAATGCAATCTGTCATCTGAAATATAAATCGTAATGGCCATGGTGATATTTAGTGCACACACACAATGCTCGAGTGCTGTTTGTGTGTGTCATCAGCTGGCCAATGGTTTCAGCCTATCCTGAGCCGCTACAGTGTAGCAAGCATTATAAAGTATAAGGCTATAGTATTATTGGTACTGAATCTGAAAGTACATACTCTAGTGCTGTGCATGGGCCTGCTGTGCTGCATTGGATTTGTCTTTTCCAAAGAGTGATGGAGCTAGAGGCAGAAAGTCAAAATGGTGTTGTTCTCCTTCTCTGCCTTGCGCTAGAAAGTCTATGACCATTATTCCCATCAATGCATGGCCCTTCTACAGGCATACAGCGATATTGTAGTGAAGGAGAATGAAGTCACCGCACCTGGCTTTGAACCCAGGTGTCCAGGGTACCAAATATGCACTTTGGTATGGTATGACAGTTAGAGCACACACACAACCATAGTGATGGCAATTCATCACAGACATTGACCAGGCATCATGTCAGGCCTTGATACTGCACTCCAGGCATTTGACTAAAAGACATTGCATCCAATGTTGATAAAATTTTGGGGCCAGACCCAGAGGGAGTGTTTTTTTGATTGATTTATTTATGATTTCTTGTGTTTTCACTTGGAAAAAAACACTTTGTGCTTGTATTGATGTGTGTAAATGAACATCCATACTTAAACTTTGAATCCCTGTGTGTTGAGTTGGATCCCTGTGTATGACCTCAAACCAAAAATACCTTGTGCACAGAGATACCAAAAGCCAGATGTGTTTTTCATTGATACCATTACCATTAGTTGCCGCATTGTGTGCTAATTATTATGATGATTTGTGTTAACTGTTTGGTACAAAAACACCATTTCTATAAAGGTTTGCAGAGTTAGGCAAGATGTGGTAGCTTTTGCAAGGTATAATGTTTTGCTACAATCTACAATGTTTTGCTAATTTGGTTAAAAAATGTTTTATTTGTGTGTTAATTTGTGTGTTCAAGTGTTAAACACTTGAAACGAATTTAGTATTAATTTCTGTACATATTTGTGTACAGTTCCGTTGTAAAAGTGTAACATTTAATTCATGGGCAAGTCCAAACCTTTTTCATTTTTCTGTTGGTTCAAAGCATCCAGCATAACACATCATCACACATCCTCAAGAATGTGTCTGTCTCTCCACCACACTGCCTGTCATCACGTGCAGCAGGCTGAAAAACAAAATTATTTTCTGCAACACTTTGAAACACAGTGACAGACAGCAAAGGGTTTATTTTGTATGTGTTTTGACAACCCTCTTGTCTGCATGATTCGCCGTGAGGATCTTCTTTCCCTCCATGTTGTGATGACGCAGGCAATGAACTGACCAAGCCCTTTCTGCTGTTGCAGAGTGCGCCAGCTGTGTCGCTGTAGATAAGAGATTGCCTTCGGACGATCTGTATGAGCTGTATCAAAGCTATAGACTATATTGCTAGGGGCTGTATACTACTAAGTATAGTGCTAAAAACACTTTTAAAATGTAAAAAAAGGCAAGCCAAAATCCCCTAATGTTTTTAATAGTTAGTCTGCATTGATTCATTCAAGCATAGAGCTGCACATATAGGCATGTTCACTGTAATATCTCTCACATGACAAAAATAACTCATTTCAACTCATTTCATGTGAGAGTGGATGATTATAAAGATATCTTCTGTTGGGAAACAAAGAAGTCAGACATAAGAAATATATATTCCTCACATTATAATTACACTGCAGTTAAAACAGTGTAAATGTTTCCACCAGGGTTCTGTTTTGATGAGCCAACTATGAAGAACTAGCCTCTCTACTCTGTACTACTGGCGCTTTTCTTAAACACTGTCTGAGTAATGGTGTGTAATTATTGAGGTTTTTTCAGACCACATATTATTTTTTTTACAGCTTGGTTATTCATTTAAATTGAAAAGATAGTTGAGATTATGCCTGTACCCATGCGGTGATGTGCACATCCTTGCCATGTGGCCGGCTGCTTCCCTAACCCCTATTTTTAGCCACACATGCTCACCTCCTCAGCCTCTCTCCCACTGTTAAAAAAAAAAACGACAACAGTAATTGGATTAATTTACCCAGTTCGTACCTATGGACACCCCAGTGATGCTTAAAATTTGGCGAAGTCTGCACATCCTTAGCTTACGCAGTGTGGTGCACATCCTGGTGCCAATTTTAGCAGCTATAGTTACTGCTTTTAAACTCATCTCGATGGGGGAGATATAGGTGGAGGGCTTTGCCAGGGCTAAAATAGTCAGCTGTTTTCTCCATGGTACTGTGTGTGTGTGTGTGTGTGTGTGTGTGTGTGTGTGTGTGTGTGTGTGTGTGTGTGTGTGTATGTGTTCATGTGAGAGAGAGAGAGAGAGAGAGAGAAAGAGACAGAGAGTGTGTGTGTGTGTGTGTGTAAGAGAGAGAGAGTTTGTTGTATGCACATAAGCGGAAGCACAGATTGTCATCAGCTCCCCAGAGGGACTGAGTACGGGACAGTGATCTAATCTCAACCGCATGCTGAGGGGATGCAAAAAAGAATTTGAGAGGGTACAAAAAGCTATGATACAAAAAATCTGTGTGTGTGTGTGTGTGTGTGTGTGTGTGTGTGTGAGTGTGCATCTGTGTCTTTGTATGTGTGTGTTTGTGTGTGTGTTTTTGTGTGTGTATTAATTTTTGTCTGTGCATGTTTGTGTGTATGTATTTGGTGACTGTATTTGGTTTTTGTGTGTGTGTGGGAGAGAGAGAGAGAGAGAGAGAGAGATATACAGGATTCCCTCTTAGCCTCTGGGTAAGGGGTTTGAGGCTGTTGTTGGAGGCCTACATGTAAACAGTATGTCATGTAGCCCCTAATGAAGCCGAGGGGCGGTGGAGAGGTTGGGAGCTGTGTTTGCTCATCTACAGATGTTCCCCCCGAGAGCTCTTCAGCTCTGATTAGTGCCAGCTGAACCGTGGTGGATCAGTGGGTTGTGTGTGTTTGTGCGTGCGTGTGTGTGTGTGTGTGTATCTGTGTGTGTGTGTGTGTGTGTGTATGTGCAGGTGTGTGTGTGTGAGGAGGTCTTCACACATTAGCCATACATGGTTGCATGTTTTTAAAAGAATTCTGTTACAGGAACTTTGACTAAGGTAGTGCATCTGACAACAAAACCAAATCATGTGAAGTATATCCTTTGTGGAGTTTTTTTAAGGGAACATGATGGAATCAAAACAAAATGTGTCAAAGATCAGATTTCTCATAGACTTTAGGGTACAGTTCCCATACAATGCATTCTGAAGGCTTTGGGTAATTTGACTGTTTCAGAGAAAAAGCCTCTTACAGAACTGTTGTATGGCCCTCACCATCAACATTGTAATGGATGTTTCAATGTAAATCCTTTGCAAAAAAAACATGCTTATGTGCATGAAAAAACATAACCTTAACCCTGTTCTGTGCTATAGTTCAGCAAGTGAAAACAGGACACTCACAGAAAGCTTGGACACAGTTCAGATAAAGGACAGCCACTGCAAATGGCTGGAGCTAAGTGGGAAGAAATCCTACCTTAGAATCATGAGCTGTCAAGGCTGCATATCCAGCTCTCAAGCTATAATTCTGCACTAATGGTTATTTTCATTATTACATTATTTCCAAATGCTCTTCAAAGTCTGATGATTGTGGCCTTTTATTTCTTTCTTTCTTTCTTTCTTTCTTCCTTAATTTCTTTCTTAGTTTTTTCTTTCTTTTATTGTCTTTCTCATTCCCTCCCTCTCGGAGAAGAGAGAGGAGAAAGAAAGAGGGAATTTGGTTTCTTGACAGGCATCTTGCCTAAATGGCTTCTACATGTCTGATTGCACCTTTTAGAGCTTCTCTTTATGCTACCTAACATCTCCCCTTTTGCTGAGTGTCAGCTTGACAGTCGGAATACGATTACAAAAGCTTGCACAGCCCCAGTGTGACAGGGTAGTGCAGGAATCAATGTTTGCCTTCAAATCTCAACTCTGAGATAGGTGCTATGCTTTTCTAGGGCCCAGGCTGATCTCAGCAGAGGGGAGACTACTTTCAGCCACAAAGATTTGTATACATTGGATTCAATGTCTTCTAGTCAAAGACACTGACAAAAAAATCTCCTGGAGTGCAGTATCAGGGCTTGACATGATGTCTGATCAATGTCTGCAATGGCGTGCCATTACTAGGGTTGTGTGTGTGCTCTGACTGTCATACCATCAAAGCCTGGGTCTTTGGCATTGCGTTCCAAGTGCATGTTTGGCACCTTTGAGACCCAGGTTCAAAGCCAGGTAGGGCAACTTTTCTCCCCCTCGCTACAATATCGCTGTATGTCTCCTCCATTGCCTGTAGAAGGGCCATGCATTGATAGGGATGATGGTCATAGACCTTCCAGTGTAAGACAGAGAAAGTGAATGATAAACAACACCATTTTGACTTATCGCTGCACACATGTTACCACCATGTTGTTCTCTGATTATGACATGGTGTCCAATAATGGTCCTGTCAAGTCGAATGTTGAAACATGAAAGTTGAAACCTGCCTCATCCACAAAAAAAAACCCATGACTTATGCAATCTGCATTTGGCTCCATCACTTTGGAAAAGAAAAAACAAATGCAGCACAGCAGGCCCATACACAGTACTATAGTATGCACTTCCAGATTCAGTACCAATAATACTGTAGCCTTATACCTTATGATGTTTGATACACCGCAGCGGCTCAGGTTAGGCTGAACCCGTTTGCCAGCCTCCTTCAGGGTCATTCCATGGGCCACTATGTAATGTATCTCTGATGTCATCAGTAATTCTATTTTTTACTCTTCTTACCCTTCCTCCTTCCCCTTCCTCTTCCCATCCTTGTCCTCCTCTTGCTTCACCTCCTTGTTCTCTTCCTCTATCTGTACGTCCTTATCCTTATCCTCGTTGTCTTCTCCCTCTTGGTTTTTCACCTCAGTGTCCTCATCCTCATCGTCTTCCTCCTGCTCCTTCATCTCCACATCCTCTTCCTTGCCCTCCTCTAATTCTTACTCTTCTCAGTCTTCCTTCTCCCTCCATTGTACTCCACTTAGAAAGCTTATATGTGGCTTATTTATAGTGTTTAGGCTGATTGCAAAGTAAACTAATTATCTACATTATCTACATGATCTGTAGCGGCTCAGGCTTAGGCATCACTTTGACATGAAATAACTTCACATAGGAGGCGCGCCACACCTTGAGGTTGGTGTTGTTGGACACTGGAGAAAGCACTGCAAAACATATTTGTCTCGATTGGAAATCTCTTATGTCATTGTCTTGTAAGAAAGGTTTATCTAAAATTGTGCTAAAATGACGTCATACAGTGAGTTTCTGTGGCACAGGAGGAAATTTAGGGTACTGTTTGAATAAGCCATACCCATAATCATGCTTGTTTACTTTTTGTTCATGTCAGGGAAACATTTCCAGGTGTATTTCCAGCAACATAAGTACCAGAATTGGTATTTGTTTGTAAAAGGAATTGTAATCTTTGTGGATGTTACTGTTCAATGCAATCAAAGCCCAAAGAAAGATGGCTAAACTAAGCTACATACTTACAGGTCAGTATGAACGTGCTAACTAGCTGGTACATGGTAACTTGCAAGACTGCCTGAAACTAAAGTTAGTAGAATACCCAAGTACAGTATTAGCCTTCCACTCCAGTAAATGTGATTGCAACCATAACGGTAGAAAAACACTCATTATGAAAATGATCATGTGCTGTCTGATTTGTGTTTGAGCTTACCATCCTTTGGCTTGTTTTCAGTTGTCTTTTGTGTTGACTTTTTCTGGCTGCTGCTCACTAACAGAGTCTTCGCCACCTTCAACCAGGTTAATGCCGTTAGTGGCATTCTTTGCCTTGGTTGTATTTCACGGTGCATTTAGGTGACATGCGTGTTGATCAGGAGGAGTCCAATAGAAAGACATGGTGGACTGTACAAAATAAAAAGTTGTTTTTTTTGGCACAAGTCGTTGATTTGCATTGTGACACATATCCATTAGTGATAGTGATAGCGTAAAGGTTAAATATTAATAATAATGATGAGTGGTATCAATACTAATTAAGTAATAATATGTCATTAACTGTAACATAAATACTTTCATGAACATCATTTAATAGTTATGTAAAGTAAAAGTAACTGTCAAGTGATGTTAAAAATATACAATGATAATTACCAAACATCCAACATAGCATCAGACCGTTGGCCATTTGTTTTAATAATAACAGTATAGTTATTAAACAATTAAGTAATATTCAAATAATATTGGAAAAACTATTAACTTGTGCCAATTAGATACAAAGGTAATAATTAACAACCCTTTACCAAAGTGTTAGGTAATGGCTACTTTACTGTTTATTGTGGCCTCTTATTAGGAAGTGTTACCAAAGATGGGATACAGATCGCATAGGGGAGAAAAAAAATCTGATTTGGGTTACTTCAGGCTGCAGTCTAAACGTAGCCTTTGTGTCTTGCCCTCCTTGTGCAAGGTGTCAATGGTTGTTTTTTGGACAACTGTCAGGTCAGCAGTCTTCCCCGTGATTGTGTAGCCTACAGCACTAGACTGAAGGATCATTTAAAGCCCTTTGCAGGTGTCTTGAGTTAATTAGCTGATTAGAATGTGGCACCAGGTGTCATCAATATTGAACCTTTCCACAATATTCTAATGTTCTGAGATACACAATTTGGGCTTTTCATTCATTGTCAGTTATAATTATCAATATTAAGAGAAATAAACACTCAAAATATGTCTGTGTGAAATGAATGTATACATTATACAAGGTTCGCTTTTTGAAAGGAATTACTGAAATAAAACTTTTTCATGATATTCTCATTATATGACCAGCACCTGTATGAGTTAGTCAGACGAATCTTCATTCCACGCCTATGCAGGGTAATACATGTTGGCACTGCAAGCACTGAACCAAACCCATGCAAGTAAGCAACCTCTGATAACTTTTTTTCAGCAATGAAAAGAGTAAAGCTATGACTATAATGTTCTATTAAAAGAAAGATAAAAAGAAAATAATGTTTGTGTGTGTTGTGAAGTAGGTTGAGAAAAATGAAATTGGAATCAGCCAGAATTGGTACTTTGTTTTATGCAGAGGGACGTTTTTCTTCCTGGAGGTGTGGACTATGCTGAAATTCGAAACGATTGGATCTGCCTTTACCCAATCGTTAACGTGTAATCATGACGTATGCAATGCGCCGGATTGTGAAAGAAATTACGAAGCGTTCTGGAAACTGGTGAAAGATTTAACTTTTCCCAAACCATGGGCCATGACGTCTCTTCCACAAATCAAACTCCTTAAACATTCTTCTTGCTCCAACTTTATTTCCTCAATATTCTGAAGTGTTGCCACAACAGACTGGCCTTGTTTACACCTATTTTCCACTACCACCGCCATTGCCTACAAGTGCACACACTCATGAACACTCCCTCTGTCCACTGATTGGCTAGGCAGGATTTTGCCTACAGACAGCCATTTCAGTGAGACCTGCATTAGACCCTCTGTACAAAACAAAGTGAGGTGCGAGCGGCTGGTTTACCGGGCTAGGTCACACTCACCTGATGATGAAAAATCGGAAATCGTAATCGAGCCAAAAAATTGCAATCAGTGCATCTGTAGTTAATACCATGCAATGTCATCCAGGTACCATGCTTTACCAGTTAAATACCTAGTCATTAGGGGACTGTAAAAGAAAGGGTTACCAACTTTTCATGCTATCATATACAGTATATACATAATATTCCTGTACTATCTGTGTATGTCCCACTGTGTCTGCTTGCGTGTGTTAGCACGCAAATATGACCCTAACTGCTAATTTAATGTTATATGTGTGGTGTGTCTGTGTCAATAGTCTTTTGTCAAAGAAACCTTTGCAAAAAAACCCGCCCACCTCTGTCTCTGAGATTAGGGATAAGAAATATTGCCTCAGTGAGCTTTGAAAAAAGGGCATATTGTGTAAAGCATTACCTAACCTTTAAAGAACAATAAAGAAATAACAAGGTCACATGTTGTGGTGCATCAGAGCTGTCATTTGTGATCCAGCACGGTTTGCATGGAGGAGAGAAAGAAGGAATGTGAAAGACAGGCCCTGAGGAGGAAAGATGACTCACTCGCTCTATATTTCAGGGTCTTGGCCTCTTCTTCTTTTTTCACCTCTCTCTCTCTCTCTTTTTCTTTCTCTTCTCATCATCTCTTTCCCTCTCTTTTTAATTTAGTCTCTTTCCCTTTGTCCCTCCCTTTCTCATTTTCTCTCAACCATTCTCTCAATCTTCTTGTTTCATTTTGCCTTGTCCCTTTTTCTTTGGAATTATTGTTAGAAAGTTGTGACGTGCTGTTACTACAAAAATGACCTTGCAAATTTTAATGGTTCACAGCCAGATAAAAGGGACAAAGCCCATACATACTCTCACACTTGCGTGGCAGAAGGCTGAAGATTTAAGAAGTTTTCTATGATAGTCCATTGCTAGTGTCCACTTTCAGTTTCACACACACATCAAGATGTATTGGAAGATTTGCACCTTTACCTGTAATCAATATTATGCATTGTTAAAAAAAGATATGCTTTTATTGTTGAAATACCTATGTTTGAGCCTGCATTTTTGGTCAGAGATCTGCCGCATTGCACAATAACGTTATTTTCCCCCATCTTTCGACAGACAGATGCGAGCCCTCTTACCCCCAGGGGTGTTGATCTAACCACGGGGGAGGTCTTTATGTCATCCACAGGGAAGCGCACCATGACCCAACAAATCAGTCATCGTCAGCCTGACATCTGTTGATTGAGGGGCTGCCTGATTGGAATGGGCAAACCTTAACTCACCCCAGCCATGTTTTTTGGGGGACAAAGTTGACACACTATCTGGAGTGATGTCTGCTTGTGGAGGCACTGAGAGAATAGTTGCCCTGGCTACACAGGCAGGGGCACTACAGGGACAGGCGGCCACATGGGGACAAAGGCTCCACCAGGCTCCAAAGCAGGAGGGTATGGCACAAGAGGTCCCAGAACTAACCTAGTCTGACAGACTATTACTTCAAGCAGAAGTGGCCCATGCTCATTGGTAGCCAGGGAAAAAAAGAAAACAAATTCAGTAAATTCAGTGCAGGAATGAAAGTGTGCACATGTTGACATTTTCATGTGGCAGCGTTTGTTTTCCAACTGTCTGTAGGCTTCCAACTGTTTTCCAACATCTTTTTTCACCATGATTTGCCTAAACGTCATACCGGGATTATCAAATAATGTTTCATGTCTTCATATGCACATGTACTGTAAAGGTGCGTGTGTGTGTGTGTGTGTGTGTGTGTGTGTGTGTGTGTGTGTGTGTGTGTATAGAAGAGAATAGACTGATTCAAGTGTTGAGTAAGTAAATGTGCTCAAGCAACACTGACCCTAGAAATCATTTTCTCGCTAGATTGCACAAGAAGCCAGGAGCATAGCATTAAAAGGTAATTTGACGAGACATTTTAAAGGATAAATGTGGAAAATGTCTTTTCTTCTCTAAACTTAAGATTTAAGGCAAGTGAAGGAAGAAACATCCTCTACACTGGCATCTGTTTTAAGTTTAAGTGTTAATTGCATTGAGAAATTTACAAGTTTATTACAAGCATTTGTCAAGAGGGGAAGGACCATATATATAAGGATTCGCTTAGCCTGCATAGTGCTAATACAGTTTTTCACAAACTGTAACAACAATGTATGGCCCTTTTAAAGGCAATGGAGGAGGCATGCAGGGAGGCATCTCCCAGAGGGATGACAAGATATAGACTGTTTTTTTTTTCTCTCAGTAAAATTTTCTTGCGTTTTGACTTGGAAAAACACATTGTGTTTGTTTTGATGTCTATAAATAAACATCCATACTTGCTATTTGGATCTCTGTGTGTTTACAGAACTATGTATGACAAAAGTATGGCTTCTAACTGACATACCTTGTGCACAGACAAACCATCAGTGTGTAGTTGGCATATTGTGACCTTATTAATAGAGTTTAGAAAGGTTTAAAGAGTCAAAGATTTATTAGCTTTTTTGCAAGAGACCCATGTCTTACTAATGTGGTGTAGAGTTTTGCAAAAATAGCCAAAAGTTACAAAAAAATCGAGACTTAAGCCATCAGAAAAACTGTAACAGAACACACAGATCTGGTGCATTCTTTCAAAACTATATACTCCGATTTAAAAAAAAAAATGCTATTATGCCAAATCACACACACATAGTTCATATGATCTACTTGTGTTTGAATGAGTTACACACTGTGGTAATTAATTCTAAACAAATTGTAACATTCTAACTTTTCTAATAATATAATCAGGGTAATATTGATAAATGACGTGAATGCATGCACAATACACAACACATGGTTAATACTGTTGACTTAATATATTTAAACTGATGAAATGTGTACTTGCAACGCAAAATTAGTCAATATCCTCAAGTGTTTGCTTGTTGCATGGTTGCATCACATTGCATGGCATTATGTTAGATTGTTATGCCCAAAGTAAGAAAATGTGCTTAGTGTGTTGCAAATCACCGTGTGTAGTAATCACTTGGAGTTGTGTCAACCTGAGGAATGCTTTGTTATTTTAATGGTAGTTTTCAAAAATTGTGGGAAACTTTTTGTTTTATTGTGTAAGTAATCATACAAAACTGTAATTATTTGGACTAAATTATTCATTGGTGGTATCCACAGGGATCTTGCTCCTGAGCAAACTTGACCTTGTGAGATTGGAAGGTTCTGAGTTAATTTAATCACGCTTCTATAAGCCCACGCATATCTCAGAGCCTTATTTTCCTTCATGTTGACTTCTGTCACACCTTTATAGATATAAAGACAGCCTCCCCCAATCCCTAACCCCCAACCCCTTCTCCACTTTCCCATGTGTCATATTCATCCACATCTTCATCCACTCCCACACTAAAGCCCCCAAACCCGCCCTATAGGCTGTGTTTTATGCGATTTTATAGCTGTCTAGCTACATAATTGCCCCTCTGATTAAATATCCTCCAAAAACATCATATTATATGACATGGTACATTACACACACACACACACACACACACACACACATATACACACACACACGACAGTGACAATAATACATTAAAAGCATACAATTAATTATTTTTTTAATGTCTGCCTTGCAACGTTGAATTCCCCCATCAGTCAGTGACGCTCCTCACCATGCAGTGTTCTCAGAGTGACAGCCACTGACTGACTGAGTGTGCAGACAGCCGCAGAAAGAGACATCCGGTCATGCCTTAGAGAGCACACAGCAGCCCTTTACAGATAATCAATTAGCCTCAGTCTTCACATTAATGCCAGAAGTGTCTATTCAAGTACTGTATGACCAAAGCCTGTTCAAGCAAAAACATTGCTGCTTTTTAAAGTTACTGGGAGCGATCATTGCCCCCAGGCTTTTGCTCCAGCTGCTGTCGTTCTGTGGTCTGGGCACTGCGATCCTCCAAAACGGCCTATCCACCACCAAGATCAATATAGAGCTGTGGATGCCAAGGGCCTTGCTCGTTCCGACCACTGTTGCTGTGGCAATTATGCTCCTTTTGGCTAGCCCCGTTAAAACCATCGCCGAGACTAAACAATGATTCAGCAGCAGGGAGGCTTATGTGTGTGGGGGGGTGGTTAGGACACCCCCCGAGGAGCTTATCTTCTCCCAGAATCGGAAAAAGAGTACTTACATCCCTCTCTCAAATCCCCCTGACAAAGGTTTAGCTTTCGTCTGAAGCCATAATGAGTCCGAACATGCTCGTCTTGCATTACCTTCCAGGGGTGATGGTGGGGAGGGGGGGGTGGTGGTGGGGTCTGTCAAGGTGGGTTGCATTGGGCGCTTTGTTTGAAAAATCCCCTGCTTCTGTTTCGAATCGATCAGGAGTTAAACCATAACTGCGCCTCCCTCAACCGTGCGGCACGGCTACCTAATTGAGAGGGTGAGACTGATATATTCGGTGTCTCTGGGAATTACACTGGGGAGGGGGGCTGTAGTCTGAGTGGGGCAGGCAGGCCACTGGATGTGCATGGGAGAGAGACAGACAGAGAGGAAAAGCGCAGGTCAGAGCTGTGGCTATTGATTTCTCCCACTTCTCAGCAAAAAAAAAAAACACACACACACAGTTGCACCTATTTTTTTAATGGGGTCAAAAAGAATGAGAGAAAGTAAGAGCGAGAGAGACACAGAGAGAGAGAGAGGGAGATAGGAAAAGCACAGGGATCCATATATGTACTTGTGTTTCTTTTTTAAAAATGTACTCCCAGTGTGTCACCTTTAGCAAAGTTACCTGAGAAAGTTCCTCATCAGGGTACTCTAACCTTCCCAGTGGTGTTTTAAAATGAAGAAAAACACATGAATGCCATGCAAAGTGACAAAACTTCAGAGACATCTCTTTGCTGCAGCCCAGAAAGCTATTAAGACGGCGTACATTTGGCTCAATTACGTTTTTTACATTTTATTAGATAAAAGCAATCAAATTATTACATGCCTACCTAAACTTACCTGTGGCTGATAGCTGACAGAGGCCCAAGATGCCCAGTAGAAGAACATGCTAGGGTACAAAGGAGAAGAAATGTGAGAAAAAATAAGAGAAAGAAAGAGAGAGAGAGAGGAAAATAAAAGAGAATGAGGGGCAGAGCGTGATAAAGTAGTGGCCCTGGCCTCAATAACCTTTATGAGCCGTGGGCCCACCAGGCCATTCATCTTGTCTCTAACCATATTATCCAGCGTTTAGCGCCAAGCAACCACAGGGGTGCGTTGCCACGGTGACCTTGTGTTGTGCCGCTGCAGTGGCCAAATAGACATGTCGCCGTTTTTGCGATACGTTATCAGCTGCAACAAGGCTGGAGAACTCCAACCGAACCTTCGGCGCAAATCTAATTTCATCCCCTAAAACCCCCTTTTTTGTAAACAGCCCTTGTTGGCTCACTGTTTTAGGGGACAGTGCAACGAGGTGCAGGGAGACATAAGAGATCTAACCCATCTCATCTATATTTCTCCTGGCTCTGTGCACTGTGATAGCTGGAATCACCCGGAGACATCAAGGTGCGCATAGTAATAAGTTAGGAAGCGGATTTCACTTGTGCTTTTTATGTGTTTACTCTGTGTGTTTCGATACTTTTGATGTGCAAATTCCATAATGTTTACATAAGTGCCCTATAAAACTGCTATTCATGCTATGGATATATTATACCAGTCTTCAGTGTGCTTTGAATGAAGATAAACAACCAAGGGTTTTATCTTGACTTATAGAGATTCGAAAATTGTGCTTCATAGAGTAATAATGTTTTACATAATGGCACAAGTGGTCGAGAAGGACAAGATATATGTTATTTTGTTAAATGTGTGCCTTAGATAAGAGTGAAAGTTAGAGAGAGCGAAAATGAAAGAGAGACGAAGAGAGAACAGAACAAGAAAGATACAAGAGAGAAGAGAAGAGAAGAGAAGAGAAGAGAAGAGAAGAGAAGAGAAGAGAAGAGAAGAGAAGAGAAAGAGCGTATTTGTATGAGGCTCGATGGCTCCTTGGCAGTCTATCTGAAAGCTAAACATTTAGCAGGTGGAAGCAAGAGGAGAGTTTAATTGAATCCAGGCAGGGGTCACGGCGAGGTTTGCAATGCAGATAATTGAGCGCCGGCCCCCAGGTGTCTCCTGCTGTCTGCGAGCACCTCTGCTCCTGACAACCCCGCCACTCCTCTTACCTCTCAGGCAGGGCAAGACAGAGGCAAGGAGGAGTGGAAGGAGGGATGAAGGGCGAGGAGGGGCAGAAAGTGGGGGAGGAAAGGTGGAGGGGAGGACGAAGGACAAGATGGATGGATTGATGGAGGAGAAACAGAAAGAGGACGATAAAGGGAAAGAGCGAAATGACAAGAGAGAAACTCAGGTAGAATGGGGCGGGGGGGATGGGGGGTGGTGGGAGCAAAAGCAGATAGTGAGAGGCAGAGAGAAGGTGAGACATGGTGAGGGAATAGAGGGCATGAAGGAAAGAGAGAGAGAGAGGGAGAGAGGGAGAAATTGGGAGAGAGGCTGAGGCGGGAGAGAGAGCATGAGAGAGAGAGAGAGAGAGAGAGGAGTAGACAGAGAGACCGAGATACAGAGAAGGAGAGAGAGCTAGACATTAGCAGTGAGGGTGTAGGTTGGTGTATAACAGGTAAAAAGAGAGAAAGAGAGGGAGAGGGGAGAAAAATAAAGGGAGAGGGAGAGAGAGAGAAGTGGGGCAGCTGACAGGCCCCATTTTTCAGCGGTGCGCTGTGGTGTGTGCAGCATGGCTGCCAGAGGGTCCTGTGCTCAGCTAAGGAACAGACTGCTCTCCCGCTGTACAGCTTTGTCAGCAGGAAAGAGCTGCGCCTGTCAAGCCCGGGAAGGCTGAAGACTAACCCTCGCTGTCTCTCCCTCTCCTTCACTCCATCTCTCCTTCCTTCCTTCCTTCTATCCTTCTCTCACTCACTCTCTCTATCTCTCCCTCTCTCTCGAACACTCACCACCTCTACCTCTCTTCCAGTCTATCTCTCCTTCCTTTCCTTCCTTCTCTCAGTCTCTCTATCTTTCTCTCTCTTTCCCTCCCACATACCTGCATGGTTCAATGTCAAGTTCAGTTGCTTCATTAGCATGGCTGTTCAGATTGTGTTTTGTGCTGAAAAAGCATAAGAATAGATAATTTTTGGTAGTTAAGGGTAATTTCTCATAATCATTGCATTTATTTTAATGGTTTCCTTAGTCAGTCAGGCTGCTTTTATCACGTCATGGTAAAAAAATCATTTTTTTCATCAGACAATCAATCCATATCCATACTTACTCTAGCGTGGAATCCTCTGTAGTGTCCTCTTTTTACTCACACCTTCCCTTTCCTGCCCTCTCTCAGTTTGTATTATTGCTGTGTGTGTGTGTGTGTGTGTGTGTTTGTGTTTGTGTGTGTGTGTGTGTGTGTGTTTGTTTGTGTTTGTGTGTGTGTGTGTGTGTGTGTGTTTGTTTGTGTTTCTCTGTGTGTGTGTGTGTATGTGTGTGTGTGTGTGTGTGTATGTTTGTGTTTCTGTGTGTGTGTGTGTGTGTGTGTGTGCATGCATGCGTTAGCATAGATTGTTGCCTCTCTATAGCCACACACCAGGGGTTCTCAGTTGGTTGGATTCCTCTCTTGGAGGAACGCCACTAAAGGCTGCCTTTGAATGGCCCTCTCTTTTCTTTCAGACCTTCACTCTTCACACCTAACCTCTCATCTGTACTTTTCGTTTTCCACTTGGCAACCCCCGCCACTTCTCTCTTTCTCTCCCTCCATTCCCCCATTTCCGCCGATTTGCCACCTGTGCTTTTCTCCTGTTGCTCACCTTTCCTATCTTCTTTCTTCTTCTCTTTCCGCTCTTTTCCTCCTGCTCTCCCTTTCCTCCCTTCATAGTAAGCGATATTAAAGTGAGTGAAGGGTGGGGGGTAGAGTGTTGGAGATTAAAAAGTGGTTTTGTGAGAAAGTTTCAGCACTTAGAGGGTGAATGGATGATGAATTCCACATACCGCCCCCTTCACGCACACTGAACAAGCATGTGGGAAAAGGTACAAGGGCTAAAATGGAAAAGAAGAGGAGGGACTGGCCATGCACGAGCACCCTCTCTCTCTGACAAAAATCACACACACATTTAGTTCCTTTCTCACACCCTCTCACACACTTTTTCCTTTCGCCCTCGGTGCCTCTCCCTCTTTCTCTCTCACTCTCTTGCTTGTTTTACCCTGACACACACACACACGCACACACACACACACACACACACGTGCGCACGCACACACACACATACACACACACACACACGGAACCAAACAGGAAAAGTCTCTCTCCCTCTATGTCTCTGTCTCTGTTTCTGTCTCTGCCTATCTCTGTCTTGCTTTCTCTCTTTCTTTCTCTCTCTCTCTTTTCGCTCTCACACACAAACACACTCACACCCACTTCTTGATGTATTACCACTTGTTTCTGTTGACACACATCAGTCATCACCTCCAAAGGTCACTATTTTAAATTCTGAACTCCCCTAGTCTACCATCATCATCATCATCATCATCATCATCATCATCATCATCATCATCATCATCATCATCACCACTATCACCACTATCACCATCACCATCATCACTCCAACTGCTATGGGCAAGAGTCTAGAAATAAAAAAAACCTGATTAATGAATAATTAACTACTCTGGATTTAACAGGAGGATGCTGCCATGCAAGGAAAAAGTCTCCCCCTTCCCTCCCTTGAAATGATGTCTCACTTAACGGGTCTGACTTTATGAGCTTTTAATTAAGCATTATCTATCAGTGTTAATTAAGCGCAAAGCATTGTGTCAGCGCCGCTGTCACTCTCTGTGGCAGAACGACGCCTTTGTACAAGAGGATTTGAGGCCTAATTAGAAGGCAGATAGGCCATTGATCTGAAGCACTCTACTGTACTCGCTTTGTTCTGCTGGTGAGGAGGCCTTTAACCGACCTCCACACTCCATCTTCAGGACTAGACACACACACACACACACACATACACACACGCACACGCACAAACACAGATACACACACTCACACAGACACACCGACACACACACTTAAACACCGACACACACACACCGACACCGGCGCACACACACACACACACACACACACACCTACATACATGCACACACACAAACACAGATACACACACTGGAACAGACACACTGACACACACACTTAAACACTGACACACACACACACACACACACACACACACACAGGCGGTCAGTGAATGAGACCAGTTAATTGGAGAGGGCCATAGAGGATTCAATATAAATTTAATCAAAGGGGACATGAAAGGCCTTAAGCCCTTGAAGTGAGGTGCGGGAAAAGCTTTTGTGCAAAAAAATAAAAAATCCCATTGCCTGTCTTTCATTTATTGACATGGGAGCCTCGCTGAAGCATTTGGTTCAATTGTCACTTCTAGGTCCTCACACAACTCAAAGCCCTAGTTGGCTCTCACATAATTGCTGTGCCAAAATTATCTAATGACACAGAGAGACAACATTAGTAAAAATACATCCTGTTTACATGATTCAGTTGGTACTCATTGTGAGTGTAAGAATGTACGTGAACCGCTGTAGTGCAAGACTGTATGTAAACTGTTAGTGTGTAAGCACCCATAGTACTACTGTGTGATATTCTGTGAGAGAGTATATTATTTTGTGAGGGTGTGTTGCAAGTACCAGTGTATGAGAGTGTCAGCAGATGGTTTTGTTTCTGCTACTAGTGTGTGGGTGTGTTTAAACAGTTAGTGTGGGAGAGTACTTTTAAGGTGTTAGTGTGTGTGAGTGTTCATAAATTGATATTGTGTAGAAGTATACATTAGCTGCTATTATATTCAAGTATATGTTGAGCTGCTACATGTATTATAGGAAAATGTACTGTACGTTAACTGGAATTGTGTGTCAGCATGTGAGAAGGTGTACTAACATCTGTTGTGTGAGAGCATGTGTTAAGCATGTGTGGTAGCTGCTGTTGTGAGAACTGACTGTCATCCTTTTACATGTTCTGTGTGTGACATGTGGAAGCTGAAATGGGAAATGTCTCAGCTGTGTGTGTGTGTGTGTGTGTGTGTGTGTGTGTGTGTGTGTGCGTGTGTGTGTGTGTGTGTGTGTTCCAGGTCACTATGGCATCTTTACCCTTGGTGGTGGTGGAGGTGATTTGGATGTTGGTGGGGATGTGGGAGATGGGAGCGGGGAGAGGGGGGGCATTGGGGGGTGGTGGTGGTGGTGGTGGTGGGGGGGGGGGTGGTCCACTGCAACCAACCGCACAGGCGTGGGCAATCACACACACAAAGTGGGACAAGGACGTGAGATGACAAACTGGGTCCTGTCATTGCGGCCCTTTTGGGAGGCACACGCGTGCACACACACACACACACACACACACACACACACACACACACACACACACACACACACACACACACAGTGCACACAGACTGTATGTGAAGAGGAGCAGAGAGGCAGGTAGGTGATGAGAAATGTATCCACACACATACACACAGACAGAACCCATTATCTCTCTGCAAAACACACACGCAGACACACACATGCAATTCATGGTCTCAGACATATACATGCATATACAGGTGGGCACACATTAAGAAAAGGAGGTGCTTGTCTTAAATGAGGACTTACACATTCAGCAACAAATAAGCTCAAGGCAATACTTTACGTGTTTCATGAACTACCCTTAATTACCCGGGTGTTCAGAGAACACAGATATAATTAGCTTACTGTGCTATCTGCCCCACCCCTCTATAATTACCCACAATGCCTGATAGTTAACTTAGCAATGCGGGTTAACACCACAGTTTCTGCAGCTGGGAAAAAAGAAGCCACTTCCATGATAAAGAAAACGCAGGTAATTAATACTTTTATGGTAATGGACCAAATTATATCAATGTTTTTAAGTTTAGCCTTCTTTATTCCCCATACCAGCATGATATGAACTAAATAGAGTGAGTAAATTGCAGCGATGGTGTGCACATCCACCGTGTAGGTGCAGGACAAAAGAGTCGAAGTACATGAAAAAGAAAAAGGAATGTCCGCACACTTACTCCCTTTTTTTATTCCTTTAATTCAAGTGAATGTTTTCGAGCTCACCACTCTTCATCAGACTAGTGAAGAGCGGTGAGCTCGAAAACATTCACTTGAATAAAAAAAAAGGGAGTAAGTGTGCGGACATTCCTTTTTCTTTTTCAACTAAATAGAGTGAGCAATGTTAAAGGGGGTGCCCATGTGCCATTTCCTGTTTTTTTATTTCTTTACCACGTTTTTCCTTTCTCATTTTTCATTATATAAATATGATTAAAGGCCCTAAAATACTTCACATCTGTGGGTACAAAGCTGTGACTGTGAAACATAGTACCATGGACAGCGACACTGCATGGGGCATTGTGCCTTAAAGCTATGAAACTAAGTACAATGGACAGCGACAAAATGTATGGATTTTGCTTGGCCATATACTGTATGCCAGAACAAAAGCTAAGAAACAGTAATACCTTTAAGAAGTCAGTCACAAACTACGTGCATTATACTGTACATTATTACCTCCGCCAAGGAGGTTATGTTTTTCGCCGGCGTTGGTTTGTTTGTTTGTCTGTTTGTCTGTTCGTTTGTGAACAACATAATTCAAAAAGTTATGGATGGATTTTGATGAAATTGTCAGGATAGGTCAGAAGTGGGCTAACTTAGAACTGATTTGTTTTTGGTGGTGATCCGGATAACCATCTGGATCCAGGATTTTTTTATTCAGTGAAGTTACCAGTGTAGCATGGAATCTACAGAGACTTTTATTTTGAAAGGAGGGAATATCGGTTGGTACGGAAATGAGGCTCCTGTTGTGGGTCAAGGAGTTGTTGACTTTTTTGTTAGAGGGTTCAGTGAAAGACAGAGGAGAGTTAGAGCGGTAGTGGTGAGCAGCCCAGTAGTTCATGTTGGCAGTGGAAATTAGATAAAGTACTTTCCTGCACCGAAGAGCCAACCAAGTTCATGTGAGCATGAGTGAACCAACCCACCTGCACCAAAGAGCCAACCAAGTTCGTGTGAGCATGAGTGAACGAACCCACTAGTTAACTATTACACCAGTAATAAAATGTTTTAACATGATTAATGTCTTTTAATGTCTTAAGGTGAGAATGACAATAAGGTGGAGACTTAAGCTGCCTTGGTGGAGGTCTGCGCTCTCTGAGTGCTTTTCTAGTATATTATGTGAAGCTGAGTAGAAATTGTTTCATAATTGTGATTGGGAACTTTTTTGAGTAGTTACAGTGCCAATCCACAGTGACTTTCAGGGACTGAAACAGTCCCAGATATTTCTTACTCCCTTTTCTTGTGTATATTAGTGTAAGAATCTTTAAAAAAAACTTCATGCATCCCATGTGTATCACGGGTGCATCTGATGCAGTATGACAGGGTCTGCTTTCATCTTCGCACTCTATTCTCTGGTGAGGAAAGCTTGTGGTCTCATGTGGTGTTGTCTGCGTTGTCATCTTTGCTATTGTCACAAAAATAAACTCAAAAGAAAAAAATGTGATTTGCTCTATTTTTGTACATGCCAGCCAAAAATGAGGAGCAGATAAATGTTATGTATTTAGACTAATGTGAAAAAGTATTTTTTGGCGAGTTTTGAATATTTTTGAGTTATTTTTCGATGAACCTATTTTTTCCCAGAACATTACACCAGTGATGAAGGGATGGAAATTAGTTAGGCTTCAGTGAACTATGCTATTAAATTCTCAGGTCACAGTCAGTTTGGCCTTGTACAAGTTGAACTAAAAGTCCACATGGGAACAAAAACACACTTTCATGGGAACACACTACATACACTACACTAAATTACAAATCGTGTGCATGCACGCACACACACACAAATGCACACATATACACACACGTGCGTACACGCACACACACTCCTACATATACACAAATGTATTTATATGGAAGCACACACTCACACAACACACACTACACATACACACACACACACACACACACATACACACACACACATTGGGCTGTCCTTGTAGAGATACAGTAACCCAAGCCTCGGAGCAGATGTCTGAGTGTGCGAGAGCAAATGCAGAAACGGTCGGAGACAGAATGGGAAAATGTCAAAGACGTGTCCTCGCGGCACGCTGTACCACACTGCCTTCTGCCGCGCCTGCCTTCTCCAGCTGGCCAGTTTGGTGAAGCGGGCTCGGCTCTCTCTGTTTAGGCTCCGTGAGCACATGACAGATGTGTGCTCATAAGGTGACAGCTCGCCTGGCCCCCAGGATCAATGGCTTGTCAATAAGCCATTTCGCAGCAAAAAGCTGTGTGTGTGTGTGCGCACGTGTGTTTTTTTTTGTGTGTGTGTGTGTGTGTGTGTGTCTGTGGGTGTCGGTGTCGGTGTCAGTGTGTGTACGTATGAGTGTTTTTGTGTGTGTGTTTCTATGTGTGTCTGTATCTGTATCTATGTATGTGTGTCACTGTGAGAATGTATGTGTGTGTGTGTGTCTGTATGCATGTGTGTGTGTGTGTATGGGTAAGGGAGATTGAGGGTTGGAAAAAGAGAGAGAAAGAGAAAGAGAAAGAGACTGAAATAGAGAGAGAGCATAGGGATTTGGGGAGAGAGGAGACAGGGAGCAAGACACATATGAACTAATTGTTTGTAATGATTAAGCCCACGCCAATCAAGTGGCACCAAGTAGAATAGGGCTTCTGGGAAAAGAAGAGAAAGAGTAGCATGAAAAATGATCATGAGGGGGCTGTAAGAGGGGGAAGAGAGAAATGAGGAGAAGAAGAGAAAAGAGCAGTGATATAGAAAAAGAGAAGTGAGGCGAAGAATGGTGGAGAGAGCAGAGGGAAAGACAGTGAGTGAATATGAAAGAGAGAGAGAGAGAGAAAGTGAGACAGACAGAGAGACAGAGAGCGAGGAAAAACAAGAAGGAGAGATAGGCTGGTTGTCAGACCAATCTTGTCACAGACAGATCCACTGTCTCAGCTGCACAAATGACGGCCTGCAAAGAGAGATGGATTTTAAAAAGCTGTCATGGCGACGTGCTAAATTAAATATATTCTGATGGAGCGCTGAGTGACAGCCACTGACCCTGCCATGATAAAGTGTGGTGGGCAGCGGCGAGGAGGAAGAATGAGGGATTTGAGTCACGATGGAGTTTGAACAGGTATGGCAAAAGGTTCAGCTTCATTGAGAACAATCCCTCAACTCTCTTTCTCCCATTTCTTCATCCCTGCCTTTCTCTCTCTCTCTCTCTCTCTCTCTCTGTCTCTCTTTCTTTCTCTCAAAATGAGCAGGGTAAAGACAGATGACTCCCACTTCATCTTAAGTGTGGAGCTGGGCGTATATGATGACAAGCATGAAGATGGAAGCCCTTCCTTCTAAGGTTTATTCATCAAAGAGCTGTTGCATAGAGTTTCTCAAACTACCTTTGAAACCAGTGAGACGTTTTAACTTTAGGAAGTGCTCCCACTGTGTTGTGATGTTCTCCATGTATACTGGTGTTGTCTTTTTCTGGGTTTGTCTAACACTTATGGGCAATTTTGGGCAGAAGTTTTACATCAATTACACTGGGCAACAATTTTTTTTTTTGAAAATTGTCTGTTTTTTTAACTGATTTAGGACAATTTTGCACCGCTAAATCTGAAAATGACATTGATTTCTCTTGATCAGGTCAGGTTTCTGTGCTAAGATCATTTTAAAAAATCTGATATTACTATATCTATTACATTATTTCCTTACTATTACTACATCTATTACATTTTTGCTACATTATCAGCTGATTTTATTTTATTTTTTTATTCGAGATAAGAAGCAACAAAGCAACAAATCCTTTTAATACGTCAGTATTGTTCGAAATTCAGGGCATGAATTTCCATTTATGTGAACCTCTAGAATGCTATAACATATGCAAAAAAAACGTAAAAAAAAAAAAAACATGTGGCCATAGTTAAAAAAGTTGACCTTATTAAGAAAAACCAATGTGATATTTGGATTCAGCACATCAAAATTGTTACAGCTAAAACATCATAGACAATACATTTGTTGTTGACCAGTGTTATTGATAGATGTAAGAGCACAATATATGACATTGGCTGAACAATTTGGTTATTAAGTTGAAATGCCGCTAGACTTAAAACAAGCTCTTTAAGGTCATTTTTGGTGGGAATGTAAAGTCCCACTTTTTCTTGGGGATGGTCCCCAAGAAAAGATTAACATGTCCATCATCAAGTTATTAGGTTTCATCTAAATCTCCCCTGACTCTTAACAGCTATGCATTTGCTCCATTAGAGGCACAATACTTCCCCTTTGCCACCAGCAGTTAATTTCCACCTTTTTTACAGCCTATTTTAAGCTTGTAATGTGTTTCCAGGCACACCCAAGCACCCTTATCAGCCTCCCAATGAAATATGTGTGTGATACTCACTGCAGTGGGGTTCAGGTGTTACACTTAACGACTCGTCACAGATGTTTTAATGTGCTACAGGCATCAGTATTACAATAGCTTCTAATCCATTGTCGAGTTCAGTGCATTATCTGTTAAATGTACTGTGATGCACATTAAGTATTGGTTAATCTTTGATAATGGGCAGTCACGGAAAGCTTTAAACATGACTAGGGTTAAAAGATAACACACAGTGTCATCAATATTATGTCTTTGTGGGGTGTTTTATTTTATGGAATAATTGTGGGAGCAGACATAATATTTTTTTCTGACAGAATCTATGTTGTATATGTAGGACACAGTGCTGTTGAGTGCAATTAGTGACCATTATTATTATGTGACTGCAAAGGAGAGGAGAAAGGAATAGCTCTGCAGACCTCCAGTTTTCCTTCAATGGGACGCTGATTGGTGTGGGGCAGGAAAGGAGTCCCTCTGGTGATAATGCTGATTTAGCTGGTAAATCCTCTCGGTTGTGTCTGGGGAGTGTGTGTTTGTGCACGTGTATGCATATGTGAGTGTATGTGTATGTATGTGTGTGTGTGGGGGGGGGGTGGGGGGTGGGGGAGGGGGAGTGTATGTGTCGGGGTGTGTTTGAGTGTGTGTGTTTGTGTGTGTGTGTGTGTGTGTGTGTGTGTGTGAGGGGTGGGGTGGGGGTATGTATGTGTGTAGCACCCGTACACCCAGCTGTTCCTTCGTCTCTGGGGCTTCTTTTAAGTGCAACTGATGGCATCTCAAAAAAACCTATCTGAGCCTCTTTCATGGGGCTGAACCTATTTCAGATGACGGCTGCACCCCTTCATCTTCCTCGCACACACACCTCGCCCTGCCCCTTTTTCTTCCTCCTTCCACGCCACTCTCACCATCTCTGAGTCAACAGCAGTGAATCTGGGGACACAAAGCACAGTGATGGGGAGGTTGGGGGGGGGGGGGGAGTGGGAGAGGGGGTATCTGCATATTTATGATGTTACCCCTGTGTTTGGCTGAATTTAGTCACATCTCCTATGGGAATGCTGGAGAAAGAGAAAAAAAAAAAAAACTTTTCTGCTGGGATGGAGCATAAAGAGGCATACTGTGTGTCATTATGCTGCCTTTTCACTGGTGGAGATACCCCCTCCCTACCTCACCCCCCACCTTACCTTGCTAGCAATTTGGACTGCTGACCTGTTCTTTCTCTGTGTTTATGAACCCCCACCTTACAAAAGGGTGCAAAAAAAGGATAGATGGGGGAAAGAGGTAAAGTTAGGAATAGAGGGAGAGAGTGGGAGAGAGAGAGAGACAGGAGAGAGAGGAGAGAGAGAGAGAGAGAGAGAGAAGTGTTGGTTATAGAGCTAAACAAACATTTAAGAAGGGATGGGAATGAAGATACGTTTAGATAAAGGCAGTTTGAAACACACACACACACACATACACACACACACGCACAAACACATACGCACATGCATGCGTGCACACAAGCACTCAAAACAGTAACAGAGTAATGAAAAGAGTCACATAATTGCAAACTCCCAAATGCACACACACACACGCACTGAATGTAATTACAGACACTCAATAACCACACGCACACACACACACTCACACGGCTGTCGTAGTTGTATTTTGCAGAAGCACAAACATGGGCAGAGGACTTTGAGTGGCTCATTGAGGATGCCGTCTACAGAGGCATCGCAGAGACACACGGCAGCCAATCAAAATTCATGATTGTGCCTAATATGGAGGACATACCTGCATGCAGATCAAGTCTCTGTACTGGAGAAAGACAGATGGATGGTGATATAGCCTTGGTGTAGGTACAACCACACATAAACTACGTTTCCCATGATCCTCCTTAGCTTCCTCTTTCCATGATTCTCCTTCCTTAGCCACACCTCAGGTGATAAGGTTTCACACCTAGGTTTAAAACCACAGGCGCTGTTGCTCAGCCTCTCTGTCCTGTTGGTCATCAGACTGCATGGACCTAAAGAGACATCCACTCTCTCTCTGTTCTGTGGGTCAGCAGACCTCATGGATGTAAAGAGACTCTCTCTTTGTCCTCCTGACCAACGGGTCACAAAGGACACCAAGCTCTGCCTTGCAGGCCGAGGAGCCAGGCAGACAAGGGACTTCGTCAGCATGCGCAAGTAAATAGACAAAGAATGGCCTTTGCACAAGGCCACAACGTACTTTGACTCGAGTACACAAGTTTACGGGAAAGGTATCCAGCTCCCCACGAACCGGGTGCGAGCGGACTCCCCTAGGCTATCCGTTGCACGAGCAACATTTTGAGTTTGATTGAAACGGACTACTTCTAATCGCGAAGCCGATCCCCAGCCAAAGATGCTGAGGAAGTACAGTTTCTGAATGTCTATGCGCGACGAACCACCGCAGGAAACCTCTTAATCGCGAAGCCGATTCCCCGCTACGAGCGGAGAGAGGACCTGAACAAGGACCCTTCCTTCATCGGATCACCACAAATCGTCCAGAAAGCTGAGTCAACGGACTCCCTCCACTGGATCAACAAGGATTCCCTGAACTACAACCAAGAACAAAGGAAAAGCAAAGGCAACCTTCACGTGAGCACTTGGGCATAGATAGAATACTCTCTAGCATAGCAAGAAAGTGTTAAACTGTCTGATGTAAACATACACACTGTTTTCATGTAGACTTTGAGTGACCATTTGTTATGTTCTTTTTATTTGCTACTTTGATAGACAGATCCTGCATGCTCTCTCTGTCTCCCTCTCTCTTTCCCTCTTACTAACCCTTATCTCACCTGGTCAAAAGGGATGCTAACGATAGCCTAGCAGAACTAGCCTATTGTTTCAAGAGTTAATCATGTGCCCTTCCCCCGCTCTCGCGCTATCTTGGCACAATGTTCATCTCTCACACCTTCTTTGACCATTTGACGATCCAACGGGGGAACCCCCGTTCCCCCCCCCTTCTCTCTCTCTCTCTCTCTCTCTCTCTCTTACACACACACACATACATACACACTATCCTACTATCTTGTATATACGCACAACCTGTTAGATTAGTTCATATCTGTAGTTTATTAGTTAATAAACTATACCTTTGGAATAAGCTGTGTTTTGCCTGTTATTGTTGCTGTATTCATGAAAGCCACCCAGTCTTAAGAACTCCAAGAGCCTTCATCCAGTCCAAGTGTGTGTAAATACTATTGACTATAGTGTATTGTGATACTGTAAGTAACACATTATTACCATAGCTGTAGTATAAGCATAACATTTTGGTAATATACCATGAATTTAACTGTTTGGTAATTTATTATTAAACATAAGAATTAATGGTAATATTAATGGAATTGATTTTATGAGACTGATCAATTAATGCCAATTATACCCACATTTATTATTGGCGCCAACTTGTAACGAGACTGATTGTCCCTACATTATTAAATGGTGCACACGTGTGAGGACACTGAATGTACCTACATTTATTAATGGTGCCCGTGTGAGGAAGACTGGTTTAAATTGGCTTCTTGAATACAGTTGCAATAACAGATTAATGCTCAGTTTAACAGTTCCAATTTTAAAGAAAACTTTGACCCTGCAACAAGATGCAGTAACAGATCAAGTTTTAGTTTGGCGAACAATCACAGGCCCAGTGAAACTAACAAGATATATATGTGTGTTTTCAGATAATCCATAGTATTGTGATATTAAGTATCACCAAATACTAACTAACACCAAATACCAAGAGAGAATTTTTTAGTAAACAATTTCTGTTGCCATAGCAACCTATAGAAATTTGAGACACTGTAAGAGAGTAGCTAGCAATTAAAGATAAGAATATTTAACATTGGTTACCACCCAAGTATTTTTGTAAGCCGTAGGTAAAGCAGCTCTTGCCTATGCATCATTTTAGAAGTGTTTGCTTTTAATCCCCTCTTTTGTTTTGTAACCCCCGCACCCCAGTGTGTGCCCTAGGTTAAACAAACAAGATGAGTTGTAAAACCTCACACGCCTTAGAAGGCGAACAGTGCCCATTGTCTTAAAGAGACTGTGGAGCCCTTTAATCTTATCTCAGATCTCCTTAGAATAAACCACACTAAGGCAGAACCCCCATGGTCCCATGGTCATCACACAGATGACCACAGCAGGCCAAGTGACCAAAGCTCACACATGAGCAGGTCAATCATAAGAAACTTAGCTGGCGACAGCGCCGCTACCCTCACTGTAACAAGAAGCAAAACAAATGCTTCAACTACAGTACATAAGATTTAACCCATGGTAAGGAAAGCTACTGTTTGAGACAGGCCACACTCCAAAAGGGGATGGTCAGTCAGAAGCACTTCCACTCCGAAAGGGGGGTGGAAAGTCAGTAACAGTTAACTTAACCTAGTCACTTTGCATGCCTCACAGACCCATAAGCATGCGCCGACATTTTTATCTGCTCCAACCATGGAATAACGGTTAACAAACCCTTCTGAGCATTCCAGCAATCCAAGGAAAACTGTTTGCTCAATAGGAACAGCTGCAGGACCCAGACAAAACCCTGCAGAAATAATACTTAGACAAGCTGGTAGATATTGTAAAGGATGATTAACTTAACAGGTAGATAAGAATTTAAGCAGGACCTGCTGGAAATCAGTAACAGTCCTCCTTATCTAGTCCACCTTAACACAGTAAAGGTTACACTAGAATTTACTACCTATAGTAACATCTTGTAACAACATCTGGCTTAGTCTTGTCACCATTTTAATTTTTGTAAGTCCATGAGACTTAAGTGGAATCTTTATCTACTCATCACTGAGAGATAAAACATCTGCAGATCTGAATCTATCATGAATGTAGCTTCTACAAAGAACAACATTTTCATACATGATTAAACATGAACACACAGACATTACACATAGAACTCAGTGGTCAACCTTCCCCTGCTCCAGGCCCAAAAGTGTATACTTCACACAACAGTGCACACTTCTCTATGCCTCAAGCTTCCTAACTTTCTGAAAGAGTAGGCTTGCTAACCCATGCAACTAACACTCTTTCTCTTTTATTTTTGACCTACATGAGATTTGTGTTTTATCTGATATGTTTGAATGTTTAAGATGTTATGACCTAGCTTAGACAGCAAGCTTACCATCTGCCCAAATGCCAAAGCTCTTGAATGTTTGTGCCCAGTGCCTATGCCTCTGAACTTACTTTCATCAGGACTGAAGGAACTTCAAGGACTACGACATGTGGACTGTACAGTTTTTGTGCTCTCAGGGTTATGACTTCGTCCCATCCCTAAGACCAAAGGGGGGATATGTAGGTACAACCACACATAAACTACGTTTCCCATGATCCTCCTTAGCTTCCTCTTTCCATGATTCTCCTTCCTTAGCCACACCTCAGGTGATAAGGTTTCACACTAGGTTTAAAACCACAGGCGCTGTTGCTCAGCCTCTCTGTCCTGTTGGTCATCAGACTGCATGGACCTAAAGAGACATCCACTCACTCTCTCTGTTCTGTGGGTCAGCAGACCTCATGGATGTAAAGAGACTCCTCTTTGTC